>JACXGI010009009.1:0-31726 GCA_016801175.1 Esox masquinongy
ACGGTCGTGGTGGGTAGTACGGTCATAGTGGGTAGTACGGTCGTGGTGGGTAGTACGGTTGTGGTGGGTAGTACGGTCATAGTGGGTAGTACGGTCGTGGTGGGTAGTACGGTCATAGTGGTGGGTAGTACGGTTGTGGTGGGTAGTACGGTCGTGGTGGGGTAGTGGAGTGTGAGCTGTAAAATATGATATAGAGATATGCTTTGATGGATTAATGCAGACATACCATACATTTGGGGAATACTCCACTACACAAAGCTCAAGTGACCCCAGTGTGTGTGTGTGTGTGTGTGTGTGTGTGTGTGTGTGTGTGTGTGCGTGTGTGCGTGTGTGCGTGTGTGCGTGTGCGTGCGCGTGTGTACAAGGCTCCTGGAGGAGGGCAACTTAGAGGCTGCGGAGGAGCAGAAACAGAAGATCGAACATCAGCAGCGAGACAGACGCAGAGTCCTGGATGAAAATGGCATGGCCCATCAGCCCAGATTCTTCAGGTAAAGTTGTAGAGTTGGATAGAGCCAATGCTGTCACAAAAGTGAAAACTTATTTTCTTCAAATCGACGCTGTCTTGGAGCTACAGCAGGATAACTCTTTGCAATTTAATGTTATTTTTCAGTTCAGGCAGAGAATCTGTTGTTCTGTCTTCCGCAGGAAATCAAAAGAGGACACATGGGTTAGCAACAACACTTACTGGGACCTGAGGAGGACCCCAGGCTTCGTCCACCTGGACTGCCCCGTGTTGTGGTGACCTCCATTTAAACCTCACTAAATAATGTGACTTTGGCGCCTGTTTTGCGTTCATTAGTATGAACCAAATGGGAAAGAAAGGACCAAAACAGGAAGAAGCTACAAATCAACTTCCAGTTGGATAAGTGACACTTGTTTTCTCTTGCAAAACCAACATTCACTACGTTGCGCTACTGATGGAAGACAATGTTTGGACTTCCTGTAACTCCTGTGATCCAGGCCGGCTCTGGGTACTGGAGACTTACTGCTCTACTGTATCACTGGATGCTATGGGCCCACGTAGAGCACCATACTGTGAGGGTAATCCAGAGGAGCAACATTTGGGGCACAGACACCATCTAAGCTTCTGCCCATCTACTAGCCGTCATTCCCCCTGTACGCTTGTTGCTGGTTTGTCTTTGGTTGCGTTTTTCATTTTTAATTCGACAGTTTGTCAAGTTTATTGCCTTAACAGACACATTTTATCCAAGTAATGTATTGTAGCATCTTTATGGAAGCATACACTTCAAACATAGAGACAATTATGCAAAACAGCATCCTGTATTTTCACCTGCGATGTCTAAATGGGCAAAACACAAGCACAGAATAAATACTGTATGCTTCAACAAGGTCCTAAGAAATGAATATCTACCCTTGTTGGTTGTGAAAAACCTGTAAAATAATTTTCATTCCCTTTCAATATTACTGCTCTATGCTAACTTAGTTACATAGTCTACTTTAGCAAAGCTTCTTCCAGTACAATGCAGTCTTAAAGGGATAGTTTTTGATTTTTGCAATTAAGCCGTTTATATATTCAGTCAGAGGAATGTGGATACCATGAAACTTGATAACCACAAGAGCATATGATATCAACAAGTTTATCTCACTCTAGGGATGTACTGTAGATAAAGGGCCTAAAGCCCAAACTATTCCTTTAAGACCTGTAGTTTTCTACCTCTGAGAATAGATTACATGGTACTTGTAAAACTTCTAATAGTTAGTACAAGTCAGATACTGTATATATTCTGCACCTATTTAATGCCTTATTGGTGGAACTACAGTCATGGCCAAAAGCATTGGCACCCTTGCACTTCAGTCAAATACTGTACCATTTCTTCTACCAAACTGTTGAGATTCAAAAATCTTTTGCTGTCCACTTATGCATTTCTTTGGTGGAAATATTGTTGGAATGGTGTAGAAATGGTGACCTCATTCAGCTTCCACGCTGATTCAAGCTGACCTTCAGACACAATGTACCACCGTTTCAACTTGCACCATCCGTCACCGACAAGAAGCAGCAGAAAGCTCATCCACAGCTATAGGAAGCACTTCAATCAATCAATCAAATTTATTTTATAAAGCCCTTTTTACATCAGTAGTTGTCACAAAATGTTTCATAAAACACCCAGCCTGAAACCCCAAAGAGCAAGCAACAACAGTGTTGATGCAATGTCTAGGAAAAACTCAGTAAAAAGGGCCGAAACATAGGAAGAAATCTATAGAGAAACCAGGCTCTAAGGGGTGGGCCACTCCTCTTCTGGCTGTTCCGGGTGAACATTTTTAGAGAAATTGTAATATTTGATAAATGCATGTGGTCTGTGTCCAGAGTCTATAAAACATAATCCAAGTCAAAAGCATGACCAGATGGACAAGGACAGGGACAACCCAGGGGGAAGAATGGTCAGTGGAGTGGCAGCTGGAATCATCAGGTATCGCCTTGATCTGCAACACAACCAGGAGGGCTAGGGACAGCTACGGGTCTTTCGAGCCTAGTACTCCTGAGGCATGGTCCTAGACCTCATGTCCTCCTAAATTTAAAAGGAGCAGGAGACAAGGAAAATTCAGAGAGTGCTTTCCTGAGATTTGTAAAGGATTTACAGTGGAGAAGGAGAACTGACCCTACTCCCTCAGCACAATAATATAGCAGCGTAAAACCTTTGTGCTGAGACAGGGGGGTCAAGTGACACTGGCCCTATCCGAGGGTAACCCCGGACAGGGCACAACAGGCAGGAAATCACTCCACCCACTTTGCCAAGCATCAACTACAGGGATACCAACCAACCGCTACCACCCTGAAAGAGGGCCAATTGATTGCAGTTATTTTGGCTGTGTTACAAAATACTTATAATTTTCTCAGTGTTTCGAGGTTTATTATTATTATTTAAAATGATATATTAGGTTCTGGATTAAAAACAAAGGCAATGTAATGTTAACAGCTAAATATAAAAATGTGGAGGCCAAATACTTTGGCCAATATCTACTTATTTTTAAGACAATTTGAGTTTTTTTGAAGAAAGTGCAAAGGTGATAACACATATGGCTAAGACTGTACACAGCATTTTATTATAATTTCGGTGTAAAACAAACAGGTTTTTTTCGAATTGCATGTGTGTTTTTCAGAGAAGGACATTTTTTAAAGCATATTGTATTAATTAAGACAAATGGAATTGGGCCATTATCATCTATCCAGTATAAGAAAGTGTACACAAATCTTTTTAAAAATTATCCCCTCCATTATATATCAGTGAGATATAGAAGATACAACATTTGGAACAAAGCCTACATTCCAAATGGCATCCTGTTTTCTACATGATAAACCACTTTTGCCCAGAAGTCCTATTAGCCGTTATTGAAAGTAGTGCACTACATACATGTATAGTGTATATGGGGCTATTTGTGATGTAGACAAACATTATTTACAACCAGACAGTCAAGCTTTGTCTTAAGGAGACTCATTATTTCAGATAACCGTAATGGAGCCTTAAAGAAGTGTTCAGGGATTTTTGGCCACCAGTTTTGGAAGTGGTGCTGTCAATCCAAAATGTGTCCCAGAAGTTGGTGTATAATGTCATATATGTGCAGATACATGCGACTCATGTCATCAAAACCACTCACTTTCAAATGTGAAATGTCATGGCTATCTGACGAATGATAGTGATTGTATTTATATATTACGCACATATACACAACATATTACACAGCTGGGAGGTTTAAAAAAATTATTTGTTATTTGCAAAAGTCCCAGACTGCATCTTTAACTAGCTTGTATGCTGAATGCTCCATGAGCTTTAATAAAAGATCTTAGTGGAGACACTTTTGTGTGGAGTCCGTTAATAATCTTGGTAGCATGGAACAATATGCTAATTTACTCTTTCGAATAAGTACAGTGGAAATAGTGTACTTAAACTACTACCTAAGTATTTTGACCTGAGTTAATTCAACTTAACTTGCCATTAACAAAGGACATAAATGACCTTGAAGCAGTAGGTGTCGTTCATTCTACTTCCTGCCTCGACTGATGTTTAAATCCTTTATTAAAAGGACAAATGATCCTTTATTAAAAAAAATGTTTCAAAAAAATTACAAGTTTTTAATAATGTACAATAAATAAATATTTCCTAAAAGACTTGTCACACGTATTGGCACTCCTGCATTAAGTGCTTGGTGCACCATCCTCATGTCACGATAAAAGCACTAAGTCTACTCCTATAATGTTTGTAGAACCAGCAAGGCAACTGAGACCATTAATCAATGCAGAATCTCTACACACCCTTGACAGTCCTTGGTCCTTGTTTGTGGACTTTCTTCTTTAGCTTCCCTGACATATTTTCCATTTGGGTTTATGTCAGGAAACTGGGAAGGCCATTGCAAAATAAAGTTTCTGTGGTCAGTGACACATTTTTGTGTGGAACTGGAGGAATGGTTTAGATCGTTGTCCTGCTGGAAGGTCCAACGACAATCCAACAACTGGTCTCAGATGCCTTGTTATGTTCTACCACCCGAACAAACATAATAGACCACTTTTGCCCAGAAGCCCTGTGAGCCATTGTTAAAAGAAATACACTACACTACACATATGTATAGGGTATATGAGTCTATTTAGAAAAACCCAATTACAACCCTGTTTTAGCCTCCTGGCTGAGGACGTTGAGATTTTGGTCTAAAATCACTTGGTATCCATCACATCACATATCCAACATTAGGAAGTAGGTATCCAACACATCACATATCCAACATTAGGAAGTAGGTATCCATCACATATCATATCCAACATTAGGAAGTAGGTATCCACCACATCACATATCCAATATTAGGAAGTAGGTATCCATCACATCAAATATCCAACATTAGGAAGTAGGTATCCATCACATCACATATCCAACATTAGGAAGTAGGCATCTGCACCTAAAGTTTTAAGTTAAGTTCAAATCTTCTCGCCGGTCCGTCTCTCAGTTTGCATTGACTTGTCTTGACATCTCTTGAGGATTCTACACAGTGCCCTTTAAGACTTATTTCACACTTGACTAATTTCTTTAATCCATAGTCAATGCTTTTCCTTAATCCAACAATTCCTGTTCTACTGCATTGCAATGTTTTTTCCTCAGTAGTCTGATGGGGAGTGTGATTGCTTAACTGTAACTGATTGTAATCGTGCGCTTCCTTGGAAGCAGTGTATACTGCCTGTCTAATCACCACCAGCCATGTGCATTTTAATTTAAGACTCCAGTTTTTAAAATTAACTGAATATTTTCACAAACTCTTCTCTTCACCACTTCACAGTTTCTCCTTAAAAGCCAGACAAGTGGCATGGTATTGGGCAGTTTGGTCACACTGTCTTGAGTGTCTGCCTGTCTATGTGTCTGTCTGCTATAATTCCCTACATGTCTGTTTATCTGTAATACAGTGATATGAGAAGTATTTACCCCGTCTTCATATTTATATTTTTGATCCAGAATATAACCAAAGCTTCAACCAATACCTAATATAAAAATAAATCTGATTTAACAAAAAGTGAAACAAAGTAATGTAGCACCCAATGCAAAAGGAATGCTGTCTGTATAGTGGCGAATGACGAATGACAGTTCTATCATTGTTCATTGTTTCAAATGTTTTATTTGAAACAATTTAATTAATAAAGAAGTACAGATGATACATACAAGAAAAAATAGACAAAATACAGAAATAAAATGCTGAAAAAAGAAAAATATCTAAGTGGCGGTAACCCTTAATCTTTAAAAAAAAAATGGAGGTAAAACATTTTGCAGAAAAGAGATGAGATTTCAAATGTGGTTGGGGCATGGTACGCCATTTCGGAGCCTCCAAGTCTCAGAATAATCAGCTGAGGTTCTGTGTCTATTGGAACCTCCAGAACTTCAGAAAAGATCCCAAAGTTCCCAATTAGACATTGCATAAGTTAGGGCATAGTGCAATGGTGTGAAGCAGTGTTTTCTCTGTTGTTTGACATTTGTGGGGAAGGAATATTTTCTTGTGATTAGCCTTGAAGAAATGTGTGTTATGTAAGATTTTACAGGAGCTGGACAAAATTACAGAATCACCACATGGAAAAGATGCAGAGGTCAAATTAGGTTGATTGATGATTAGTACACGTGTCAACCATAAAATAGGTCTGACAATTAGTACTTTGATATCTGAGTTTTCAAAACAACATAAGGGAACTAACAAAGTTCCAAAGAGGCCAAATAGTGGGTGACTGAATTGCAGGAGCGTCACAAAAACTGCAAGATTTTCTCAAAAATCATGACAGCATATCCAGAAATGGCATCGGCAAAGAGGAAAAGTGTTCACAAGTTGATGGAAACTTAACAGTATAGTTGCTTAATGCCCCAAAAGCACATCCTCAGAAATGACCACAGAATTAAATCAGCACCTCTCTGACCCAGTCTCAACAAAAACTGTACGCCGTGAGCTCCACAAAGATGGATTTAACTGCAGGACTACTTGTATCCAAGGGCAGCCCACAAAGACACATAACTTTGTGTAAGAAGCACAAAACCTGGAGCTTTTAGAAATGGAAGTAACACGGTCTGATGACTCATCTTTCACTCTAGAAGTTGTAAGCCACCAAATATCTTAAAAAATGTTATGAGGGATAAAGAACATAAAGATTGTGGAGATTGTATAAAAAGATTTAACCACTTAATCCTAATGGTATTATTCATGTCAAGAAAATCCAGTAACCCAAAACCTTCAGCCCTAGTTGCAAAAAGAGCTTCCATTATTACATTACGTTTGTCCACACAAAATTTTAAAATGAATTGTCAATCTCTTTTCATGTGTGTTAATGCAAAAATTATATAAAGCTGGGTAAATAAAACTGGAAAGGCTCTCAGCCTTCCTTAAAAGGACCATTCAAAAAAAACAAAACATTTCTTTGAAGCTATATATTTAAAGGGATAGTTCGATCTAAAATCTGGTTTTGGGTGAAATTCCCAATACCAATACCATGTTGTCTTTATAAAACATTGTTACAGTAGACATTAAATTCTCTCTAAAACCAGAGACCTGAAGGGCATGAACTGATTATCTTTTGTATCACATGCTTATAGAAGTCAAAAAATACAATTAGTATCAGATTTCACACTGTCAGAATAGTCAACATGGTCAAAAATCAACTTGATATTTGAACTAATATGTCCACTAACCATGAAGCCAGTTTGATTCTCATGTATAATTTCCTAAGAGAATATTTTATAATCTTTAGAAATGTTTAGAAGGGGTCTCAAATCTTCAACTAATAGATCATTCTCATCTGGTTTTGATATTAAGGCAATCAGACCTTGTTTTGCTGTAGTAGATGTTTACTTTCATCTTCTTCCAAACCTTTGGCTCTTGAACTTAAAGTCACCTTCAGACATATGAGTCTCAACAATATGAAGTACCACATATGAACCAAAACAAAAAGTCATAGCTGCTCCTGCTACGGCATCCTTTGTTGGTTGTCTAGCTGTAAAAAGTGCTTTCGAATTGCAACATTTTTACTTTTAACATAGACATTTGGTCCTCTGTTTGGACCTCTTTTCCTTTCCTTTCATGCTTTAATAACCAGACGCCGCAGTTTCTCCCTTAGCTTCCAGTCCTGACGTGTCAGATCGCCTTTCACACAGTGCTGTCTCTCTTTCAGGAGTTCTAAGTAACAGTATGCTTTTCATATCTTGTTTCTGAATGTATTCAGGTTGAACCGTATTATGACAGGCCATATTGTTTTGTTGTTTCTGAGATATTCAACCCTATGAGCTTCCACCAGGAATTCAGATTTTTCCTTGTCTTCTAGAGAGATCAACTCTACTAGGTATCTTTCAGCCTATTCCCTTCTCTCCATCCCTCCTGTGACACCACTTGGTGTTTTCTTAACTGTTCCCTGTTTTATTATTAACTTTAAGTTATGTCTCCTTCAGCTCTTCACATACGCTGAAAATGGCCTCTTTTCTTGGATAGCTATAATTTCAAGGACTGTAAAGTAAGTTGACAGCACCATGATAGCTTTCAAAACATCAACATTGGAAACGGCTCCTTCCTCTCTGTCATCCTTATTTTCCTCCCCAAACAGTGGAGCGCACGTCTAGGAGTTTGGTGATAAGTATTTCCGGTAAAGCGGTGCAAAAGACCCAACAATTATCCAGCTGACTCTCCTTACTTTACTTTAGCATCGTAATTCTCTAGTTAACCCTTCGGAAATAATTAACAGACCACTGCACCTTTTTCTTTCCTTTCCAAAAAAGTCGAAAAGGAAGGTTTTGAGTGAGGAACAGAGGGGTTAAAATTAAGAGGCCACTGCAAATTGAACGCTTCTGTTCCTCACTCAAAACTTTCCTTTTCAACTTTTTTGGAAAGGAAAGAACAAGGTGCAGTGGTCTCTTCATTTTTTCCAGAGCTGTATATTTGAGTATCATCTGCATAGGTAGTTAATGTTTTGGCACAGAGGTAGCATATAGAGATTCAACAGAAGCGGTCCGAGAACTGATCCCTGGGGAACTCCGCATGTCATAGCCACCCTATCAGATTCATGATTACCAATGGTGACAGAGTAACTCCGGCCATCTAGATAAGATCTGAACCAATTAAGGACTTTCCCGAAGAGTCCTACCCAATTTTCCAGCCTATCTACAAGTGTTCTATGATCTACAGTGTCAAATGCTGCACTGAGATCTAATAGAACCAGAACTGTTATTTTATCCGAATCAGTATTCTGCCGTATATCATTTAAAACTTTTATAACGGCCGTATCAGTACTGTGGTGAGGTCGGAAGCCTGACTGAAATTTGTCTAAGAGACCGCTTGAGTTCACAAAATTGCTGAGTTGATTGAAGACAACCTTCTCAATGATCTTGGCTATAAACAGGAGATTTGATACAGGTCTATAGTTGTTCAGGATAGATGCATCCAGTGTTCTCTTAACAGGGGCTTAATGACAGCTGTTTTTAGAGACGTTGGGAAAATGCCTGATTGCAGAGAGCACTTACAGTTGCCCGGGGCAGATGTAGTAAAGCAGAAGTTTCACAAACTGACTTGTGGCAAAGGTGGTATCCTATAACAGTGCCACATTTAAAATCCCTGAGCTCTTCAGTACAACCCACCGTCCTGGCAATGTGTGTCTATGAAGATTTCATAGCTTAGTGCTGGATGCCGGCCTTCTGGGATGCCGGCATTCTAGGCAGAGATGCAAAGAAGTAGTTATATATAAAGTTACATATAAAAAATAAATATTGGCACATCTGGATCAGATGTGTGACGGTGAGACTTTAGACCTGGGCGTCCAGGCCATGGTGGATCTTGTGGATCTGATGACTCAGTTCCATCCACCTCATTGTCAGCACCATGGATGTTGAGAAAAAGGTTTTCACATGATCCTCCAGTCTTGATATTTTATCTTTTCCAGATGTGTTTTCTTGCTTTAATGTATGGATACCAAATTCTCAGAAATGACAGATGAGGGACTCAAATCCTGTTGCAGTCCTCCAGTCTTATAGGCCCTGCAGATCCTGGTGAGTTGAAACTTGAGTTCTGACATGACTGAACCTCCAGTACTGCCAAAGCACAGTCTTTATAAAAGTCCCCCAAAACACCTACAATGTTAAGTAAACATTTAGAAATAGTATACAATACATAGATTTGGTTTTCAGTTTGTAGCTTTGTGTCCAGTTTGTAGAGAACATCCCAGTAGTTTGCCAGACATTTTGATTGGTTTAATTAAACAAAATTGCAAGAACTATTTAGTAAAGAAGTAGTCAGCTGGTATTTCTGTCTGTAATGGAGTGGCCAGCACCGTCACTGGATCTCTAACCTGTTGAACTGTTGTGGGAGCAGCTTGACCTAATGGTAGTGATGGCCAAACAAGGCTTCATTAGCGCCATTTTAGCAGCAGGATATTATGCTGGCAGCACTCAGATTTTCTTTTTCAAAATAAAAGGCATCATTGAAATTCACAAGGCAATATAGTTAATCTAGTCCGTAAAAAAGAACAGACAAGAACATTGGAACTGACATTAAACAAAATGTTCGACTAGTTTGTTAACTATATTGCCTTATATATTTCAATGATTTTCAATTTGAAAAAGAAAATCTGAGTTACCACTGCTAGCATAATATCCTGCTGCTAGAAGAACGGTAATGAAGCCTTGAATGGCCATCACTACCAAGTGGTACGCAAGTGCCCATCAAGCCATCCAACAAGCCCAACAGCACCCCTCTGCCTCAGTAGATGTAACCAGATGACATGTCTGTTACAAACCCTGTGCCTCTAGTAGTCTAGGGTGGATGGTACAGAGACCCGTAACATAAAACTCATGCAAAGCGGTGTAGTGTAAAGGCACAGTGAGAACAAACGACAGACAACCAAAGCTACCGTCAAACAAAACGTTTATTATAAACACACAGTAAAGGGGGTAGGGAAAAGGGTCTGAGCTGGACCCAAGAAATGAAATAATGGTCAAACACCCCTAAACTGAACTTGCCTGCCCCAAGAACCGCTTAGCTAACTACTAACCAATACAAAAATACAGTGGGTGGTCCGCTCAGTTCTAACTAGTGTTTATAGACAGTTTTCCTATGGTTTGTGTATGCCCAAGGGGCGACTTGCTAAAAACCCCTTTTCCCAGGGACACAGGGACAAACAAAAACACAGGTTGAACAAGGACTAAACAGCACACAGCAAACAGTTGACTAGACAACACCAAACAAAAGACCACAGCAATACATACATGAAACAGGACAAAGTGAGATGTATGTGCTAAACTAAGTGATGTATGTATGAACAAAGTGTCTGTCTAACTATCAAAAAAGGTATGTATCTCAAGAGTGTCTATATCCATGTTGGGTAAAGCAAAAGAGTCTGGGAGAACCAACTGACTGGGTTTTTAAACCAGGGATGTGTGATGTGATTGGGTACAGGAAAACGGAACAGGTGGTGCAATTAGGAGGGGTGTCCACTGATTGGTCCACCTCAGCAGTTGGGCGATGCACTCATGACTGCCAGGTGGGAAACACCAACAAACACAATCAGGAAATTGAGAGACACCTGGGGAAATGGCAGGAGGGTATAACAAACGCACATACAGGGTACCTGCATGCGTAACAATGTCATACTCCTTTTTGCCAGGCAGAATCAGTTACATTGGCTACACATATTTAGACAGAGGGGCGCTGTTTTGTTTGCTCGGATTCTTTCTCTTGTGAGACGTCTTTATTCAGACACTCCAGGATGGAAGGATCAAGCATGAAACCAAAAGCAGAAACGTAAAACAAACTGCAAAGATTTCAACTGAGAAGGCTAATGTAGCCATGTGGGTGGAACCAATGGAGGGGGTATGGTATTGGTACCCGGGTCAGGTGATTTAGCCACTTCCGTTTTGGTCGCGGGAAAAACATTGTAGTGTTTGGCATGCAGCGATATAGATGGATGGTGGGAGTTCAGACGGGAATGTGGGTGAAAGGCAGAGCAAGCGGGCTGGGTAGGACCAGGTCCAAGTTCCCAAGGTACGTTACGTTTTAAGATCGTGTAGCGGTGTGTCTTAGTTTATGAAACTGCTAACCTGTGTGATGTAAATAATGAGTGGGTGTATAAATTATGCTCGTTTGTGACTCTGAGATACAACACAGAATGCATATTCAGAATGCAACCGTGTGTGGGGCTAGCAGAGTTGGGGAGTTACGGATTACAAGAAAACAGTAACTGTAATCCGTTTCGTTACCAACTAAAATTGTAATCGGATTACAGATACTTTTGAAAATGATTACTTTTGGATTACTGCAATTGTAAAAGTGCGCGAAATAATTATGACACGGTGCATGCTTGATTTTTTTATTTAATGTTTTAAAAACATCGTTATTTGAACCAAAATAACAATAGAGCGCCTCAGTTGTGTACGTGATCATCAAGCGCGCAAAGGTGGACACGCATAACCAGTTTAGTGACTGATGAAGCGCTAGTTTAATTGGTAAAAACAGTGTATCTACGATAATATTAGCCGACCTATTTAAATGTGATTTAGTTATCTACTCGACGCATCTTTCACAGAGCAATGATAGGCGATAGACCTACCTCGTGTTATATATGTTTCAAGGTTTATTTGTCAAATGCACCGAACAAAACAGTCAAGAAGAGTTGCACTGAACAACTGACAGAAAATGTTTTTTGAAAATTAGGCAACTTAGACAGCTGTAACATGGGGCTGCCTTCAAGATAAAATATTATATGGTATTTACGGAGAAAAGTTTTGTTGGGAAGCACTCTGCCGAAAGGATGATGATTTGCATTTGACGCAACCACCTCAACTCCATCCATACAGGTAGGCCATGTGATTCTGCTTGCTTTGCATCTCAGAATATTGCGTTCATTGGTTATCGTTGGCTGCTGACGACATTGACTTTAAGCTAAGAGTGCAGGTGTATGATCACAGTTTATTTCTTTCATTTGTGTTAAGAAAATCCATCGCTGGTGGCCCTAATAATCACAGGTTACGTTCGCGCAGGTAAAACGTATTTGTGTGCGGATGTTCACGATTGCAAATGTGCATTCGCATGCCTGGGGTTTCTGCAACATTTTGACAATATAGGTGTCGTTGTGGAGCAAAACTTCAGACTACTGCAGATTTAGTGTACGCGCGAAAAGCTACGGATATCTTGATTTTTATATACAACAATGTCAATACCCTTTTTGAGAAATTGCCATTTATTTTTCAACAATTTTTTGAAGCTATAAAACCATGAATTAAAAAAATAACAGAAAAGGCTAACACATCCTTCGATTTTGGGTTATGTTCAGATAAACAGCCAGATTCTGGAAGATTAAGAGTTATTGGATTAATTGGAACGACTGAATATCTGACATGCCTTTAGCGTGTAATGTAGAGATGTAGCCCAATCATATTGCAGTAGAAAGCAATGGGTTAGAAGCCCTTTCCCAAGGCTGTGTACAAAACCCATAAGATAAAATGCAAATTCCGTTTTTGGCCAGCTATGTAAACTCTAACAATGATTGATCCTGCAAAAGGTGTTCAACTGGTTATAGACTATTCCTATTTGTTTTCTAATGCCTCTTAATATGAAAGTAATTCAAAGTAATCAGATTACGTTACTGAATTTGAGTAATCAAAAAGTTACGTTACTGATTACAAATGTGGACGGGTAACTGTAACGGATTACATTTAAAAAGTAACCTACCCAACCCTGGGGGCTAGTTTAAGAACACGATTTTCTCAAAAGGATCAAAGTTAAGTTACTCCTACTATTTTATAATGAACGGTTTGCTACAGAGGTGGAATTACTTTCAATATTTGAGATTTAAAAGGGCACTGTATAGAATCCTGCCTCAAACTTTACACTGCCAAAGCTATTTAATTTCATGGCACAACAACTTCCGTTTTTCTTTCATACGTGAATGACAATGACGCAATAACCATGAATATAGGTGACTATAACAGATTTTTTGGTCAAGTGGAAAATGACGAGAGAATCGTAGAAACTCCTTTTTTACTGCGCAAGGGATTGTGATCTATACATTAGCCCAATGTATACGGATGCACACTTAGAAAATGCACCACAAATAGTAGACCATTACATTGTAGCAAAGTGTCATTTCTTCAGTGTTGTCACATGAAAAGATATAATCAAATATTTGCAAAAATGTGAGGGGTGTACTCACTTTTGTGAGATACTTTATATTGTATCATATAACTGTATCAGCAGACTTTTCAGCACTCAGGCAGTTCACTCTTTTACCCCAGTCCCTAAGTATGGAAGGGAGCCTGGGGGAGGTGCCCATGTGAATGTTTTTGGAATCTCAAATATGTCTTTTACCAGTGTGTTCATCACAATATAGTATCATAATTTTTAAGAACATCTCTACGAACTCTCAGAGAAAGAAGAACCTGGCATTGAAGCTTTTGCTGATTGTTCCAGTAGAAAAAGTAAGCAAATAACCAGCATTAATTATGTGGTCTTGAATTCCTTTACTGTAATAATTTCCTGATTCTTTTGTCAAATCATGTGAACTTTACAATGATGTTATTTTCATTGTTGATTTTATTACTAGCTTTCCGTGTGTGCAAAATGTATGTACAATGCACTTCAAAGGCATTTTAAATGATTGTGTTCATGTGCCTTTTGATCTTTTAAGTAAATAATATAGAACGTTAAAAGCCTTTCAGATCATGTAACACTTAATCTAATGCTCACATTATTTTAAGTGTTTCAAACATTTGGATTTCCAATCCACTCATAATAACATTCAATTTGTTTACCTTGTATATGATTCCATTGTAAAAGTATAAATGATTATGTACTTTGTAAATATGTAACATAGTATACGTAAATCTGTGATAGCCGAAGTTGTGTAATGCCCCGTTATGTTAGGGTACATTACAATGTGACTAACATATGTTACAATTTTGACAAAAATGTATTGCATATTACAAATGCTATTGAAACGTGTTATTTCTTACAAATTTACAAAAAAACGTACATGTTAAGCTTAGGGGTAAGGTTAAGCATCACAGTGCTGGAGTTAAGGTTAGGGTTAGCCACACTTTTCAACTGTAAATGCCCTGACTACTGCCCCATAGAGGCTGGTCTGTACTAAAACATAACATACAGTTGTGTTCATAAGTTTGCATACCCTGGCACAAATTGTCAAATTTTGGCGTTGATATTGAATATATGACTGATCAGGCAAAAAAAACTGTTGTTTATTTAAGGATAGTGGTCATATGAAGCCATTTATTATCACCTAGTTGTTTGGCTCCTTTTTAAATCATAATGATTACAGAAATCACCCAAATGGCTCTGATCAAAAGTTTACATACCCTTGAATGTTTGGCCTTGTTACAGACACACAAGGTGACACACACAGGTGAAAATGGCAATTAAAGGTGAATTTCCCAGACTTGTACCTTTTTAAATTGCATTTAGTGTCTGTGTATAAATAGTCAATGAGTTTGTTAGCTCTCACGTGGATGCACTGAGCAGGCTAGATACTGAGCCATGGGGAGCAGAAAAGAACTGTCAGAAGACCTACGTAACAAGGTAATGGGAATTTATAAAGATGGAAAACGATATAAAAAGATATCCAAAGCCTTGCAAATGCCAGTCAGTACTGTTCAATCACTTATTAAGGAGTGGAAATTCAGGGATCTCTTGGTACCAAGCCAAGGTCAGGTAGACCAAGAAAGATTTCAGCCAAAACTGCCAGAAGAATTGTTCGGGATTCAAAGAAAAACCCACAGATAACCTCAGGAGAAATACAGGCTTCTCAGGAAAAAGACGGTGTGGTTGTTTCAAGGAGCACAATTTGACGATACTTGAACAAAAATGAGCTGCATGGTCGAGTTGCCAGAAAGAAGTCATTACTGCGCCAATGTCACACAAAAACCTAGTTACAATATGCCCAACAACACCTTGACACGCCTCACATCTTCTGGCACACTGTAATTTGGAGTGACGAGACCAAAATAGAGCTTTATGGTCACAACCATAAACGCTATGTTTGGAGAGGGGTCAACAAAGCCTATAGTGAACATAATACCATCCCCACTGTGAAGCATGGTGGTGGCTCACTGATGTTTTGGGGGTGTGTGAGCTTAAAGGCACGGGGAGTTTTGTGAAAATTGATGGCAAGATGAATGCAGCATGTTATCAGAAAATACTGGCAGAAAATTTGCATTCTTCTGCACGAAAGCTACGCATGGTACGCTCTTGGACTTTCCAGCATGACAATGGCCCTAAGCACAATGCCAAGTTGACCCTCCAGTGGTTTCAACAGAAAAAGGTGAAGGTTCTGGAGTGGCCATCAGTCTTCTGACCTTAATGTCATTGAGCCACTCTGGGGAGATCTCAAAATTGCGGTTCATGCAAGACAACCGAAGACTTTGCATGACCTGGAGGCATTTTGCCAAGATGAATGGGCAACTATACCTCCTGCAAGAATTTGGGGCCTCATAGACAGCTATTACATAAGACTGCATGCAGTCATTGATGCTAAAGGGGGCATTACACAGTATTAAGAACTAAGGGTATGCAGACTTTTGAACAGGGGTCAGTTCATTTTTTTACTTTGCTGCCATGTTTTGTTTTATGATTGTGCCATTTTATTATGACCTACAGTTGAATGTGAATCCCATAAGAAATAAGACATGTGTTTTGCCTGCTCACTCATTTTTTCTTTATAAATGGTACATATATTACCAATTCTCCAAGGGTATGCAAACTTTTGAGCACAACTGTATCTTATGAATTATCCAGAGCAACTTATAGTAGTGAGTGCATACATTTTGGCACTGGCTCTACCAAATGAATATTCAGAGTTTTTTAAGATGATTATTTCAAATGATAAAAAAAAAACTTTTGTAAGCTCAATGCTGTAGCAATAAATTATTTGTCGTTTTATTATGTGAAACTATACTTTTCAACAATTATGTATTTAAAAGAAACATTACACCTCTAATAGCCATAGTTTGTCTACTTTGTATTAGCTGGGGAGCTTCTGTTAGTTTTAATATATTTTGTGTTTGTGTCTTTGTCATCTGCTGTAGCCCTGAACAGTTCCCAAAACGTCTCTACGATGATTTCCACGGCCATAAAATCCATGTTGAAGGAGGTAGATAGTGAGGGATGCCTGATACCAGTTTCCAGTCTGAATGACAACTCCGGGAAACTGAGTGTCCTCTCAGTCATTGTCAAGACCAGGCCCAGATCCGGATGGTTCTGGAAGAAACCCAAATACCAATTCCATGGCTTTACCCTCAGTGATTTGCTGGAACCTGGAGTCCCTGAAGACCCATCATTAAGCCCAAGTAACCACCAAAACAGATCTTTGTATTCTATTTGTATTAAAAACACTCTAGTTTGATGTTTTGGGCTTTCTGACAGTTGGATATTATTCATGCTACTAAAACTTGTTGGCATGGAGTTTAATTGTTATAGAATTGGTGACCCCAAGATTCAAATTGCACAAGATCTAGCAACTTCTGTGAATGTATTTACCTTTCTAACCATGCTCCTAAATGTGACTTTTTTTTTTGTTCATCTTTACCAAGGGGTCCAACAATAGTGTTTGTATAATTGTTATACATTTGTGATATAATGATAATACTTAACTTTCCCCTAGAATGCACTTACATTGGAAATTACGAAGCGGTTGTTGGTGATAAAATGAATGCAGACACAAAGGTGGATGGGTCGGTTGCCGGTTTAAATCTTAACCTGGACATGGACTGCTTTTACAATGCTTCATTTGGCAGACTGAAGAAAGAGGAAGTTGAGGTGACGAAGTTATTGAACCATTTGAAAGACAAGTGAGTTGCCCTGTACTATACACATGTTAAATATAATGATTAAAATTCCTAAATTACATTGGCTTTCAGACATGGCAGTTTACAGAAAACTTTTTTTAAATAAATGTGTTGTTATTTATCTAGTGTGGGGAAAATGCCTTGAAATGCTGTTTTAGTTCTTTTACATCACAAAAACCTGGCATTTTATCAGGGGTATGTAGTCTTTTTATATCAACTGTAGGTATGGGTGTAGACACTCCTGCTATAAATATTATCCTTAGTAAGTTTATACACTTTTTTAGAGTCCGATTGAAACCCATGAGATAAAAAGCACACCTTTGACTGCCTGTCAGCTCCCAGCTTGTTGTTTTTTCAATGTCGTAACTGTCCACAACACTGATTATAAACGGAGTGGACCGATCAACAAATGACTGATGCACAAATAAGTTTTTTAGTCTTTCAATAGGGAATTTAGTCTTTCAATAGGGAATGTGCTTATACACTCTACAGTTTGTCATTTGTTTGGGTCTCTCATACAGACTTCTGGACATGACCCACCCTTGGATCCAGCAGGCCTGTGAGAAGCCCAGAGCAGTTTTATGCATCTTGACAGAGAGAATTATGACAGCAGACGCTTGCCACTTCAAATTCAATGTTAAGAAATACGGCGATATAGGAGCCAGCCAGTGCATCCCATCATACCCGAACACTGCTGTGAAGGTGGGAGTAAAGATTGTGTTCTACTAAAGCAGACCTGAGCAATAAGGCCTGCAGGCCAGATCAGGCATGATTACTTTTTTTCTAAGTAGGAGGATAATGTTTTTATTCATTCACATGTTACCATTTTACTTGTTTAATATAATATAATGTTTATTATAATTTATCATCAACTAAAAAGATGGGTTTAGTTTTGTGTGTATTGTTGTGGCTTCCAGTGTATATTTATCCCCAATACATTTTATTTTTAAAATGTCATTGTCAGAGATATTCAGTGTTTTTTACAGTGAACCAGTTGAGGGTTGTGTGTGTATGTTGGGAGGGGTAATAGATTTGTCCAGTTGAGGGTTGTGTGTGTATGTTGGGAGGGGTAATAGATTTGTCCAGTTGAGGGTTGTGTGTGTATGTTGGGAGGGGTAATAGATTTGTCCAGTTGAGGGTTGTGTGTGTATGTTGGGAGGGGTTATAGATTTGTCCAGTTGAGGGTTGTGTGTGTATGTTGGGAGGGGTAATAGATTTATCCGTTGAGGGTTGTGTGTGTATATTGGGAGTGGGCTACAGTCAATTTGGTTCCCATGTTCATGACGTAAAATAGCATGGCACTACTACTGCAACAAACAACAAAACTTTAGAATGATATAACAGATCCCTTAGATAAGAAACTGCGCTGTTTCTGCAGTGATTTAAGATATGCTGGGATGTTTTTGCAAGAATGCTTGGAAAATGACCAAAATGATGCTTGTTTTGTCTTGCATGGAGAGTGATTACTTATGTAATTCTTTAACAGAGAAACTATGCATGCCTGTACATGCATGAGGCTTCCATACAACTTCTCAATATGAACAGAGCAAGAGCAAAATAGGAATTTGTTCTGGCCGCTGGTGCAACAATCCAAAAACAATACAGGGAAGTAAAATCAAATAGGAACAGTGAACTGAGCGTAAAAATAGTAAACTGTGCATTAATACATTACAAAAAATAACTAAAAAGTATATGCCAGGTGCAAGCTTTTGTCCAGCAGAGAGTTGTATGTGTATGTTGGGAGGGGTAATAGATTTGTCCAGTTGAGGGTTGTGTGTGTATGTGGGGAGGGGTCATACATTTGTCTAGTTGAGGGTTGTGTGTGTATGTGAGGAGGGGTAATAGATTTGTCCAGTTGAGGGTTGTGTGTGTGTATGTTGGGAGGGGTAATAGATTTGTCCAGTTGAGGGTTGTGTGTGTGTTTGTTGGGAGGGGTAATAGATTTGTCCAGTTGAGGGTTGTGTGTGTATGTTGGGAGGGGTTATAGATTTGTCCAGTTGAGGGTTGTGTGTGTATATTGGGAGTGGGCTACAGTCAATTTGGTTCCCATGTTCATGAGGCCTTCTGTCAGAGGGGAGAGCACTGAATAGTCCATTTCCGGGGTGAGAGGGCATCAGCCCCAATCTTTGCCGCTCACCTCCGCATCCTGTAGGTGTGCAGGTCGTGTAGAGACGGCAGATTGCAGATTGCCAATCACCCTCTCTGCAGAGCAGATGATGTGTTGCAGCCTGCCCTTGTCCTTGGCAGTGGCTGTAGCGTACCAGATGGTGATCGAGGTGGTCAAGATGGACTCTGATGGCAGTGTAGAAATGCACCATCATAGATGTTGGCAGGTTGAACTTTTTCAACTGTCGCAGGAAGTACATGCTCTGCTGTGCTTTCTTTGTAAGCGAGGTGATGATCAGCTCCCACTTGAGGTCCTGGGCAATGGTGGTGACCAGAAAGAAAAAGGACTCCACAGAGTTGAATGGTGAGCCACCCAGGGCGATGGAGGGAGGGCCAGCTGGGTTTCTCTTGAAGTCCTCTATCATCTCCACAGTCTTTAGGGTATTGAGCTCCAAGTTGTTCTGAATGCACCAGGACAACCAGCTACAGGTGGACGAGTCCAGCTGCAGTCCACATGTAGCTGGACTCGTCTCCATCAAAAATAATTTAGATGAGGGTGGTGTCATCCGCAAACTTCAGGAGTTTGACAGAGTGGTGACTAGAGGTGCAGCTGTTGGTGTACAGGGAGAAGAGTAGGGGGGACAGGACACAGCCTTGAGGGGAGCCAGTGCTGATGGTCAGGGGGTCGGACAGGTGCTTCCCCAGCCTCACGTGCTGCCTCCTGTTGGACAGGAAGGCTGTGATCCACCTGCATGTGGACTCGGGCACTGCCAGTTAGGAGAGCTGATCCTGGAGCAAAGCGGGAATTATGGTGTTGAATGCGGAACTGAAGTCCACAAACAGGATCCTGGCGTAGGTTCCAGGGGAGTCCAGATGCTGGAGGATGAAGTGGAGAACCATGTTGACCGAGTCGTCCACAGACCTGTTGGCTCTGTAGGCAAACTGCAGTGGGTCTTGTAGAGGGTCGGTGATGGTTTTGATGTGGGACAGTACAAGGTGCTCAAATGACTTCATAACCACAGAGTTCAGGGCGATGGGTCTGTAGTCAGTAAGTCCTGAGATTCTTGGCTTCTTGGGGACTGGGATGATGATGGAGGACATGAAACAAGCCGGGATGCAGCATGTCTCCAGTGAAGGTGCTGGCACTGTGCTTCAGTCGGAGTGAAAGGACAACCTTCAGTTGTTTTCTCTCATTCACTGAGATTATTTTTTTACTTGTTACTCGTAACTCAAGCGCCAGGAGCTTCAGAGGGTGGTGTGGCCAGCTGACCCCTTCACTTGGGCCTGATAATGGAAGTTTTCAGTGGTTACAGATACAGTATGTGTCTACCTCAGGAACCTCACCGCTGCTATCCATGCATTTCAGTTGCACATGCACCTTGTACATTCAATTTGCCTGTTTGCACATTTAGTATTGCCATTGTACTTGCATTTTTAGAGTTGCTACACACGTCTACCTCAAGGACCTTAGTGCTGCTATCTCTGCATCCTGGTTGCTCATGCTACCCTACTACAGTACTCCTTCATTTACCTCGTTGCACATCTTTTATGCCATTTAGAAATTGCCAATTGTACCCGAATAACTGTTATCCCACTTGTAACATACACTATACCTAATACTTGTAAACTTTCCGCCCTTCTCTATTTGCCTTAATTGCACATTTAGTATTGCCATTTCCACTGCATTTGCCTTCATTGCACATCTACACATTCCATCTGTAATATACATATACTTGTAAATACTTGTACATTTTCTACCCTCTTTGCACTTCTGGTTAGATGCTTACTGCATTTTTTTGTACTGTACTTGTACTGTTCAATGACAATAAAGTTGAATTTTATCTAATCTAAAAACTCCCAGGCATTGATGACCACACCAGAGGATGACACAAACAATAGTGTAAGGGCCCTGCCAATAAATCTATAGCCTATGCTCTGTTTTAATGCATAGCAGACATGTAGTACCGTGTAGTAGCAGTACCTCAAATCTTCAACCATACAGGACATACTGGAAATGCAGGACTTATTGGACATAATGGACATATTGGTCCTGCTGGACATAATGGAAATAGTGGACATAAAGGACATCATGGACATATTGGACATACAGGACATAAAGGAAATACTGGACATATACTGGCCAGAAAGTCATGGTTGAATAACTTCCATAACTTCTTGAAAATTCCCTTACTACTACAGAAATAAATCATTGCCTCTGCTGAGATTTCTGGAAAACCTGGGAACTTCAACAGAATTTTGCAACACCTTCGCAAGGCAGTTGCCGGCAAAGGAATGAGTGATTGCTATTGGATTGCTAATTTCAGTAGCAAGTGCAAAATATTTTTTTACAACCTGAAAATTAATAAATGTATGTGATTGATGTTTGAATAGCTAATATGAATTAATCAATCATTATACATGCAAAAAGAATAATAAAACCATTCCAAATTATCTATATTAAGCAGAGCATGGTGGGAACATTTTTGTTTCAAACTTTAAAAAATGAATTTGTGCTTACAGTGTACATTATATAGCACGGTTGCACAAGATGTTCTGCCAAACTTCCCTTACAGTTGTATATTCTCTTCACAGACATCTATGCATCAGAAAGTCCGTAAGGAGATAGACAAAAAAGTGGATCTGGAGATTCCTGCAGATACTGTCATTGCCTTTGGTGTGTTTGAACTCAAGATCCGACGCAATGGAAAGTTTGGTAAGGAAAAATATGGTTTATCAATTTTAATATCCACTATAGCTGAGAAGATTTCTGGACTTGCTCAGACAAAGCAGTTGTGCAATGAAAAGGTTAAATCTAGGACATTGTCAGTGAAAACAATATAACAGTAGGGCAAACTATTCCAGTGGTATACCCTCATTGTAAATATATGTAGTTCTGTGTTTGTTCTGAACTTCTTAAATATGTTCTGTATCAAAATATGATATTCCTGTACCAAAGTTACAACAGTTTTTCATTCACAATACTTAAAGTAGGATCCTTGGAACTAAACTAAAAAACTGGTTATTTTTATCTTTGAGCGGAGCATGGGAATGATAATGTAATAAGTGGAGTTCCCTCAGTTATTTAAGTGATGGCCTATTAGCTAATCTTGCATAGTTGACAAGGTATATGTGTTTCTCTCTAATTAAACATCAAAATAGAGAACATTGTTGTGGCATCATTTCCACACCTCCAAACACAGAGGAGTTGATGAAAGAAGGGTAATGTCTTTTATCTTATCCCAGTGGTGCGGTGGCGGTTCTAACCAGTTCAACTGGGGGGGGCAAAGCTGGGGCCAGTTGTACTGTTAGAGGGGCCAGTTACATTAGACGTTCTTGTTGTCATATCGTTTTCTTCACTGCATTGTAGGCATTAACAGGCAAAAGACCATGTTTACAATCATTAAACTATTTATTTGCATTTCCATTATATTTTTTACATTTGCATTACATATTCAGTATCAGTCACATCAACTGTATTCTACGGTTTTTGTGTTTTTTTGCAACAAGATCGGCAAATTCATCTAGATTCAAGGCCTTTGCCCTCCTTGACTCAATACTCAATACACCTAAATTGCTTAATCTGTCATCTGACATTGTGGACGAGAGATACGTTTTCACCAGCTTTAGTGCAGAAAAACTGAGTTCACAAAATGCAGTATTATCAGGGATTGAAACAGCTATCTTGTACAGTTTAAAGAGCTCAAAGAAAACTTCTTTATAAGGCTCAATGACTAATGCCAGCTCTACTACACTGGAGGGTCTCTGAATACCACTCTGTATTTTCCTTTCTAAAATTCTTCTGAGCGGATGTAGTTCAGCCCCAAGTCCTCAATATTTGATTCATACATTCTAGCAAATGGAAACGGGGACTTCTCTTTGAGAAACACATCACTTGTAGGGTTTAGAGTTTGGATGCCATTCATTATGTCACAGTTTTTGCTAGAGAACCTTCTGTTAATCTCATTGAGCATATGATCTAATACAGGGTAGGAAATGGTTGCACCAAAACTGCCTTTTTCCTCGTTCTGAATCTGAACTCTGACCCACTGTACTGAGTACACAGTCTCCATTAAATTGAGAGCTTAGCTTTTTTGGTCGTTTTGCAGGGGGGTGTATTGCAGTATCACATTGCTCAGCTGTGTTCAACACTTCATTCCATAGGTCATCAAAAAATGACTCATCCCTGTAGTCATTCAAAGTTTGAACTAAGGCTTCACCTAAATCAACAGCATTTGACAGGTCAAGTGATGAAGACTGTAGCATATCTGATAGAAACTTTGCTTCTCCAAACACTTTATGGAGTGTAACAAGGCACACAATGAATTGTAAATCTATCTGTGCAAGCAGATCTCGTGCCTCAACAGATCTGTCACCATTGTGTTCTTGGACTATGTCTTGCAGGATTCATTTAATGACAGGCAATCTATCCATAATAGTATGTAGAGCCATGTATTGACATGCCCAGCGAGTGTCACTTAGGATCTGAAGCACTCTAGGTGCACCTGGGTACATCTTTTTGTATGCTAAGCCATTTTTGATGCACATATGACCCAGATGTGAAGACATACAGTCTTTCTAGTAAGGAGAAGAACTGTCCTACCTTAGGGACAGCTTTGACTGTATCCACTAAAACTAAGTTTAGACAGTGTGCACTGCACTGGATGTAAAAGGAATGCTTTGCTTGTTCTTTAATGCGTGCCTGGACGCTTGAATGCTTGCCACTCATAACTTACTTTTTACAGCTTTCTGATAGTCATGTAATCATTGCTTGTTTGTGCCGCTCAGACCTTGCATGAATTGCAAATCCCCCCTCTTTGTAAGTTTCCTTGTTCCAGTTGTTAAAACCCAATTGTGAATCAAATACAGTCTCTGAGACTTTGGGGGCTAAAACGCCTGCAGGCGTAACAAAACACAGTCTGATTTTTTTGAATATTCAAGCCAGGGGTGGATATGTTACCAGGCCGCCTTGAAGCTCCTCCTCCGGTCCCCCATCAGAGTTCTTGTGTATATGTTCTGCACCGGTGGTTCCTCCCGGGATTTGCTGATATCTGCCAAAGAAAAAATATATTTAAAAGTATCTATTTGGGTAATTTTAGATATACCATTGCCATCAGGCAACTTCTGAAATCCATCTGATATCTATATCACAAGCCCAATAGCATGTTAAATAAGAATTCATTTCAATCACAAACCGACTCATTTCTATACACCATAACTGACTAACGTTACAATCTAATGTTACAATTCTGTAATGCATTTAATACAAATACAACATATTAACAATTTTACTCACCTCTATATTTCCTTCTTTGTGCTTGAACTATAATATTCGCGCATAATGTCTTACAACTTCTGAATAGAAAAAAACTTGCAGGTGCATGTGGTATGATACTGTTGTGTTCCGCCTAAAGCAGTCCCTCTAGAAAATGTGTGGGTTACATTAGTGTTCCACGTTGCCACTGTCTAATAACGGATGTAAAAAAAGAACGATAGCAAAAATTAGTTATGTAAAAATTATTTCAGATTCCACATTTAGGGGGGCCACAAGGGGGTCCAAGCTTGTTGTCACAGGGGCACTGGCCCCCCTGCCCCCCACCCATAACCGCTAGTGCAGTAGTGTAGTACAGTGAAGATAGCCAAAAACCATCAGTCAACACCAGGCAAACCACAACAATAGGAAAAGGTAAGTAACAATGAACAACAATGTATTTTCCTGTCAAAAAATAGTGATAACATGCTTATCTTAATGTCCAGGCAGTTAGTTTCCTAGAAACTCTGTTACATTAGCCGTACCACATCGCAGATTCAAACATTTGAAAATGTTTTGCTCGTCTGTGCATTCAGAAAGCATTCAGACCCCTCAAATTTTGTTGTGCTGGTTACTATCAGGGAGGTGACCAACAGGGAGGTGTTAAAGCTCTGCCACTTTGACAGAGCTCCAGAGTTCCTGTGTGGAGATTAGAGAACCTTCCAGAAGGACAAACATCTCTGCAGGACTGCAGGCATTTAAAATAAAGTGGCCAGATGGAAGGCAAATAGGCAAATAACAGTAATCAAACAAATAACAGCCTGCTTGGAGTGTGCCTGAAGGACTCTTAGACCATGAGAAACATGATTCTCTGGTCTGTTGAAACCAAGATTAAAGTACACTGCTCAAAAAAATTAAGGGAACACTTAAATAACACATCTGGCTCAATGAAGGAAATATATTAAAGATCAGAATCTTTACTGTACACTGTGTTATTTGTTGAGAACAAATTGACTTAACAAGGGTACGGTCAATGGCAACCAACATTGCCAACTGATTGAGGGCTGGAATCAAACTCACACAGAAAATATAAGTAAGCAGTTTAAATCACTGGCTTTTCCAACTAGTGTGAATTTCATCACGATAACTCATAGTGACTCAGTAGTGTGTATGGCCCCCACGTGCCTGTATGCACTCCCGACAACATCTGGACATGCTCCTTATGAGATGACAGATGGGATCCTGGGGGATCTCCTCCCAGACCTGGATCAGGACATCAGTGAGCTCCTGGACAGTCTGTGATGCTACTTGGCGGCGTCAGATGCATCTATACATAATGTCCCAGAGGTTCACAACTGGATTCAGGTCTGGGGAATGTGAGGGCCAGTCAAAGGCATCAATGCCTTCATCATCCAGGAACTGCCTACACACTCTGGCCACATGAGGCTGGACGTTGTCCTGCACCAGGAGGAACCCAGGGCCCACTGCACCAGCGTAAGGTCTGATGATGGGTCTGAGGATTTCATCCCGGTGCCTAACAGCAGTCATGGTACCACTGGCTAGCACGTGGAGGTCTGTGCGACCCTCCAAGGACATGCCTCCCCAGACCATCACTGACCCACTACCAAACCGGTCATGCTGGATGATGTTGCAGCCAGCACAACATTCACCACGGCGTCTCCAGACTCATGTCACATGTGCTCATTGTGAACCTGCTCTCCCCTGTGAAGAGAACGGGGCGCCAGTATACACACACAGGTAAAATAACATATGATACGTTTTAATAGTGTTCGTAACGTATGATACATTATGAATTGGCTAAAACGTATTATATGTTTTGGTAGCACATTGTAATGTAACCTAACATAGTGTAACTTATCATACGAAATCGGGTGCCATGGATTCACGTAAAATAGTCTAAGTATTCCAATGAGACCAGGATGAAAATTTAAAGTGCATCCAAATATCTGCCCTTTTTTGTACCCGTAATTCGTACTGGGGGAATAGCCTTAATGAACTCAGTCAATCTGTTGCGGCCAGATTAGAGAAAAATCAGAGGTGATTCTGGAATAACCTGGACATGACATTTCTTTTCCACCAATAACAGCATTGCAATGTTGGAATGAGAAAGGCAAACAATTCTGCTAATGTCCAAAACAAAACACTTGCTCCCTTTCCAAAATCCTCCTATCTAATTATGGTAGTATATTCGTCACAAAGATCAATTTGTCTTGTCTCGTTTCTGTCAACCAAAATAAAAACTATTTTTCGTTTAGTTATTGTTTATTCTGAATCTATTTATATCGTCTCGTCGAGAGCAATTGAAAAATAGGTGTTTAACAAATATTTTCATCACTTTTCTTGTTGATTCAATACGATGACGAGGGTAAGACAAAGGGTAAACAAAGTACAGTCTGCAAGCATTACTTTGCCACTGTCGGCTACTCGAGTGGAAACACTTCTATCATGATGACATCATTCATACTGAAACTGTACCGTTACCGTGACCCACAAACCACGGTACGTACCGAACCATGGGCCCACTGTACCGAACCATGGGCCCACTGTACCGAACCATGTGCCCACTGTACTGAACCATGGGCCCACTGTACCGAACCATGGGCCCACTGTACCGCTGCATCCCTAGTTGTAAATGATATTGCTAACGCCTTAGACAATAACAGGTGCTGTGCCACCTTGTTTGTAGATTTGTCTAAAGCCTTTGACACTGTAAACCATGCAATACTTCTGAGTAAGCAGTCGTTAATAGGACTAGGACCGCATGCCTGTCGTTGATTCGATGACTATCGTAAGGAAAGAAGTCAGGCTGTTAGAGTAGATGGCATCCAGTCGGAGCCACTGGAGTTGGTTAAAGGGGTCCCACAAGGTTCTATACTTGGTCCATTACTGTTCACTCTCTTCATAAACAATATCGGTGATGAGATTAGAGTAAAATTCATCTATACGCTGACGACACTCTCATGTACTCTACTGCTTTGACGGCTGACCAAGCATTACTGCAGCTGGAGATGGGTTTTCAGATACTACTGTACAAGGGTCTTTTTACAACTTTAACTGGTTATAAATGCGAAGAGAACGTATATTTTATGATTTTTAATAGGTCCAAAAAGCTGGTTGAAAATACACTTGCACTCGTGCTTAGATGGCTCTCGAATTAATCAAGTCTCTGTATATAACTATTTAGGGATGTGTTAAGGTCAAGCTAGACTTCCTCTATAGAAACAGAACATGTTTGTCCTACACAAATAGAAAACAAATTTCACCAAACTTAAACTGGGGACTCAAGTCCCCCTTGCCCATTTTAAACATTTATTGGAGGATTTTTGTTTCTGTGTTGCTTGTAACTGCTTTGGGTAACGCAAGTTCTGTGCCATTAGGGAAATAACCTCTGTGTAAATGTAATAAGCTGCTGCTATCTTTGTGTTAACTCTGATCGTTTTACCTTAACAGATTTTTTTTTTTTTTTTTTTTTTTTTTTTTTTTTTTTTTTTTTTTTTTTTTTTTTTTTTTTTTTTTTTTTTTTTTTTTTTTTTTTTTTTTTTTTTTTTTGCCTGTAACTGTTTGTGATTCTTGATTATTGTGTTTTACCTAAACAGATTTCAATTTTGTTGTAGCTGTTTTTTGATTTTGTGCACTGACAGAAGTATAAAACATAAAAGAAGATATGTTTTGATGTGTTGTAGGGGTTTGTGCATGGTCTGTAGTTCCCTGGGCTAGGGTATCTAATGTATGTAAATGCTCCAATGTGGTATGTCAGACATGCTCTGATTGTACGTCTTGTATGTAAAGCTCGAGAGTATTACATGATCTGTATCTTCAGGAGTCTTACATGTATTTAATATGTATTTGATACATGTATGCTTCGAGAACAAGTGCACTGCGTTTGTTTAGTACACATAAGGGACAGCGCAGACCTCGCCAGGCCCAAAAACCTGAGGCCACTGAGGGAATAACATCGGTGTTTAAAGCAATGTACTTTGTCTTGTGTTATCTGTGAGCATCTTGTTCTGTTTGTTCTGTTTGTTCTGTTTTTTTCGGATTATTTTTGATCATTGAACCTAAACTCTATGGGTAAACATGTATACGCAGGGCCCAGCTGTAAAAGAAACCTTGGTCTCAGTCTGTGTTCCTTTTTGAAATAAAGGTTTAATGAATAATAAATATGCGACCACTCATGCCGCCATCTTGAGCGCCCCAAGCTGCGGCCATATCTAACCTGTAACAGCGGTCATGTTTTACGTTTGTCTGGAGCCCAGGACGTGTTGCTGCTGTGTTTGGTAAAACCTACAGAGATCTTAATGAAATACTAAAGGGAGATACTAAAGGTAGAAACCAAGTCCAGTAAAGTAAACTGCTAGTTTATATGTTCTGTGGTGTATCGTTTGCACTGTACACTTTATCGTTTGCCACTGTATCTGCCTGTGTGTGACTTACTGTTTATTATTGCTTCTCTTGCCCTTCAGACCTGTGCCTCTTATCCAACAAAGGGGGCTTTGAAAAGAAGTCAGATACTGGATTTGAAAATGATGCAGTTTCAGGAGGCAACTACGATCCCAACATCCCCTTGAATCTGAACAATGGTAATATTACCAGTAGAGGGCAAGTGTCTTTATTTTTCTGTACAGTGGTCGACCTAGCATGGAATATTAAATATTTCTCTTTGGCTAGTATGCAAAAACCTAGCACGCTTTTTAAATATTTTTTTTATTGTAAAATATAACTACCACACTGGTGACATTGTCAACATTTTGTTTTTGCTTTTCTAAAAGAACTAGAGAAACTGAGTGAACACTTCCAGCTGCTGTCCATTCTGCCGACTGAGACGCGCTCCAACCTGCTTCAGCTCCTCAGAAACACAATGAAGAACAGAGAGGAAGTCAGTGTTCTGGAAAGTGTGGTGAGTGGGATGTACAGAAATGTTGTTGTCATTGTCGAACTGTCTATTTTTGATAACTTATTATCTTATTTGTCTTTATTTGGATATGTACTACTCAAGCGTTGTCAAGCAGGAACCTGTAAGTAATCATTTAATTGTGTTGTCTGACTTGTGTTTTATATGCATACAACCATTAAAAAGAACGTCATCTGCAAGTTTATAATATACAAAGGTATCTGGTCTGCATGAAACAATACCATTTCACAATATGGTGCCACAATCATTCACTTACCATGTGTTTATGTTGTCAAAATACTACATAGAAGGCACACCCCTATAATGGCAGAGATGATTGTCACCCAGTATGGAATATCTGTAATATTCTTAAATAAACTTCCTCTGTCTCCCTCTGTCCTTGTCACAGCTGGATCAGATGTGTGACGGTAAGACTCCAGACCTGGGTGATCTGGCAGAGTCAGAGAGGAAGACCATCCAGGCCATAGTGGATCTTGTGGATCAAATTGTTGATGATGATAAAGAGCTCAGATCCTCACTTCTCAGTTCCATCCACCTCGTTGTCGGCGCCATGGATGGTGAGAAAGAAAGCAGTCTTCACGGGATCCTCCTATCTCATTTTTAAAAAATCGATTTCATATATGTTTACTACTGTGATTTAATGTATGGATACTTAATTCTCAGAGATGCCAGATGAGGGACTCTCAGTGTTGGAATCCTGTTGCAGTCCTCCAGTCTTAGAGGCCCTTCAGATCCTGGTGAGTTCACACCAACATGATTGTGCCTCCAGTCCTGCATGGTCATTCTGAAACTGTAGGCTTATTTTTATGAAAACCCATTTCTGCCATCCCAAAAGATGTACAATGTTCAGTCAACATTTTTAGATACTACCTTGTACATGTACTGTTCTTTCAAAAAGGTTCCAGATACTGTCACAAGTTACAGCCTTAAATCCTATTAATGGATTGAACAGATTTTTTTCCTCATCACTATAGACACAATAGTGAAAGCAAAATCAGGTTTTTGGAATTTTTGTCAGATTTATTTAAAAATATATATACAGCTCCGGAAAAAATTAAGAGACCACTGCACCTTTTTCTTTCCTTTCCAAAAAAGTCGAAAAGGAAGGTTTTGAATGAGAAAAAGAAGGGTTAAAATTAAGAGACCACTGCAAATTGAATGCTTCTGTTCCTCACTCAAAACTTTCCTTTTCAACTTTTTTGGAAAGGTTAAGAAAAAGGTGCAGTGGTCTCTTAATTTTTTCCGGAGCTGTATGTGTAACATTTACATGCTGTTTACAAGTAACGCACTGTAGCTTTATGTGGTGATATTCATCCATCTTGTGAAGATCAGCACGGTAGTGCCACTGGCGAGCGTGAGGCAATTTTGCCAGCCATTTTGGTTTATTTAAAAAGTACTGACACAAAGACAACAATAGTTCTGTTTTTGGTCTATTTGGCCTCACTAATCATTAATCGGTACTTCAATCGGTAGCACAGTTAGCAATCACAGTTGTAGGTAGCCTAAAATAAGCCTAGGTGCCCATAGGGGCCTGGCCACAGGTTAGAACAGAAAACATACTACCTGACCTGGAGTTTGAACTGAAAATATACCTGAAATGGGGTTGTAACAGAAAACATATCACCTTGCCTGGGTTTGAATGGAAAACATAACCTGATGCCTGTGAGTGTCACAGTTGTCTGACTTACTGTCCAGCAGTGCAAGTGCATCATTGTGGCCAGGTGTTCAAATTACAACTCCAGTCCCATCATAGTCACTATAAACCTATTTTTTAGAGTTGATTAGGTTAGCATAGATTGTTTCTCAAAACATTGAATTACTTTGCCGATCTCAACATTTTGAGATAGTATTTATACATTTTACTTAAATGTTTTATATTGTACTGACATGGCAAGAATGTTCTTTCATAGACTTTGCCTGTTCTTGTCCTCCAGGTCCAGTGTGTGGCAGCAGGGAGTGGACAGACCCTCTCTCTGACAGATGCAGGTCTGACTGTTCTGACTGAGGAGGAGGTGTTTGGAAAGGCAGAGTGTCTCTTTGACCTCTCTAATGTGATACTGAAGAGAGATAAGGACACACTGAAGACAGAGATGAAGGACCAGCCTGGATACCTTCCACTTTTCATGAGTATTGCTG
>JACXGI010009010.1:0-31663 GCA_016801175.1 Esox masquinongy
GGGTATATAACAAAGTATTGAGATTAACTTTTGTTATTGACCAAATACTTATTTTCCACCATAATTTACCAATAAATTCATTAAAAATCCTACAATGTGATTTTCTGGATTTTTTTTCTCATTTTGTCTCTCATAGTTGAAGTGTACCTATGATGAAAATTACAGGCCTCTCTCATCTTTTTAAGTGGGAGAACTTGCATAATTGGTGGCTGACTAAATACTTTTTTGCCCCACTGTACATTAAAAGACAACATATATTTTAAAATACATGATCATATATGGTAATTACATATTTCAATCTGACATATATAAACATTCTTGTATGTTTTGACATATACTGTATGTACATATGTGCATATGTGTTGATCAAACCACATATATGTTAACAACATATATGCTCATATAAGAAATATAAGTTACATACATATATTGCCATATATTACTTTTCCATATGAGCATTAACAGGGTCACTGTAGTGGGTAAAAAACTTCAAGTTCCTCTGTGTGCACATTACTGAGGATCTAAATAAGGTAGAAAAATGTTGGCATCGAGTAATTGTCACTGGCCCCTTAGGGGTAGTGATGAGCTCTACAGCGTTTGGGAACAGAAGAGACCAATTGCTGTAGTTTTGAATGTGAAATGTTTTCCCATTCTTGTTTGGTAAAGGATTTCAGCTGCTCAACAGTTCTGGGTCTCCTTTGTTATATTTTTTGTTTCATAATGCGTCAAATGTTTTCAATGGGTGAGAGGTCTGGACTACAGGCAGGCCAGTTTAGCACCCGGACTCTTTTACTGTGGAGCCATGCTGTTGTAATACGTGCAGAACGTGGTTTGGCATTGTCTTGCTGAAAGAAGCAAGGCCTTCCATGAAAAAGACGTAGTCTGGATGGCAGCATGTGTTGCTCCAAACCTGTACAGCTTAAAAAATTAAGAGACCACTGCACCTTTTTCTTTCCTTTCCAAAAAAGTCGAAAAGGAAGGTTTTGAGTGAGGAACAGAAGGGTTAAAATTAAGAGACCACTGAAAATTGAACGCTTCTGTTCCTCACTCAAAATGTTCCTTTTCAACTTTTATGGAAAGGAAAGAAAAAGGTGCAGTGGTCTCTTAATTTTTTCCGGAACTGTATATATTGTTCAGCATTAATGGTGCCTTCACAGATGTGCAAGTCATCCGTGAGGTGCACTAATGCACCCCCATACCATCACATGCTGGCTTTTGAACTGTGTGCTAATAATAATGGATAGTGCCTCTCCTCTGTAGTCCGGAGGACGCGGCGTCCATGATTCCCAAAAATAATTTCAAATTTAGATTCGTCAGACCACAGGATAGTGTTGCACTTCGCCCTAGTCCAACTTAAATGAGCTTGGGCCCAGAGAAGGTGGCGGTGTTTCTGGATTTTGTTTTAACTTGCATTTGTGGGTGCAGCGACATACTTTGTTCACAGACAATGGTTTTCGGAAGTGTTCCTCAGCCCATGCAGTGATGTCCAATACAGAAGCGTGTCTGTTTTTAATGCAGTGCCGTCTGAGGGCCGAAGATCACGGCAATCTAATATTGGTTTTTGACCTTGTCCCTTGCATACAAATATTTCTCTGGATTCTCTGAATCTTTTAATGATATTATATACAGTAGATGATGAGATCCCCTAACTCTTTGCAGTTCTACGTTGACAAACGTTATTCTAAAAATTGTTGCACTATTTGCCTGCGCAGTCTTTCACAGAATGGTGAACCTCCCCCCATCTTCACTTCTGAAAGACTCATCCTCTCTGGGATGCTTTTTTTATACCTAATCATGTTACTGACCTGTTGCCAACTAACTTTAAGCGACATAACCTTTGTTGGGAGATTTCCCACCTGGTTCTTTTTTAGCATTACACAACATTTCCAGTCTTTTGTTGCCCTGTCCCAGCTGTTTTCAAATGTGTTGCTGGCATCAAATTCAAAATGGGCATATATTCTTCAAGAAACAATGACATTTCTCAGTTTCAACATTTGATATGTTGTCTTTGTACTATTTTCTATTGATTATAGGGTTTAAATTATTTGCACATCATTGCATTCTGTTTTTCTTTACATTTTACACAGCGTCCCAACGTTTTTGGAAATTGGGTTGTAAATTGCTAAGCCTCTCCTGTAGTATCTTAGATATAATTAACTATTAACTGGATTGACACAGATCTACACTTATACTTATTTATTAGGAACACAATATAACCTGGCCTCTCGCTTGGAGTCCTGACTTGCAACTGCCTTCTACTTCTCTGGACAGAGTAGCCTTATGCCATATTTCCACTGGTGCTTTACCCCAGTACCAGGGCAACACCAGTGATTAATGCTAATGTTGGCTCTAAACTTTCCTTTTTCAACCATACGGTTGGTACCAAGGACTTAAGGAGGGGCTCAGGTGGGGAGGGAGGAGTAGACTATCAACACGATTTGGTTTTCCGGTCATGAAAAATAAAAGGCCATATCTTTCTGGTAGTAAAAAAAAAAAACTATAACGCCATGCTCAGTTTGTTCATAATACAGCGTTTGAACCTAAGTAATAAAACTTTCTTCCTCAAACTCAGGCGACTGGCTACTTCTCCACCTACACTCATGACACTGCAACTGTAAGCCATTCTATTCATTATTTAATTAATAAGTATTTTTCCAAAATTATCTACCTTTAATAGAAGGATTTGGGAGAATTCTGAGGGAATATGTTGTTGTTATAGGTTCTGCAGGCTACGTCTCGGTCTCAGTGCTCCGTTTTTCTATTGAGTCAACCACCTTCGGTCGTTCCAACTCTTTCCCTGGTGAGTCTTTGCTGTGAGTACTTTTGCATTATTTTCTTTATTTTATCAGGGATCTGTTTGTTAGTTCGGATGAAAACCGTTACGAGAAGGCTAAGTCTAAGCAAATGATACACATCGCTATTCGAATAGAACAACGTGGCGTTTTCGCAGCATGTAACGCGTCAACCCACAAACCCCCCAGCTAAGACCTAAAGTCCGGGGCTTGGCACCAAGTAAGAGCCGGGCTACTCTGCTGTGGCCGACTGGTGCTGGCCCATGTCTGGACTTTAGGGTAAAACACCAGTGTTTGGCACCAGTGGAAACGAGGCATTCGGTTACTGTACATTGGCCGTGGCCCCCTAGTGGTAGGGTGTGTATCCTATAGCCAGTGGCGAACCGTGACTATTGGAGCTAGGCCCTCAGTTGCGGAAAAATATTCATGTCATACATATATAGATAGAGAACTAGGATGCCTGTGTATACAGAGCATGACTTGAGACCTTTCCTTTGCAGACCTATGTAGGAGAAGCAATTCTTTGATGGCAGAGTCCAGGGCCGGCTGCAGGCATAAGCGACATAAGCGGTTGCTTAGGTCCCCCAACCGGTAGGGGGCCTCCGACTGCTAGGGAGCTCTCGACTGATAGGGGAGAGGGAGCCCTAAATCAAATTTTGCTCAGGGCACCCAAAAGGCTAGAGCCGGCACTGACAAAGTCAAACAGTCCTAAGCCACGCCTCGGCTGTGGCTCACAAAAGCAGCACACATACACAACAGTTGCAATATCGATAGCAGGAACCACAAAGAAAATAGTTGTTTCAAAGAAACATTTGCCAAAGCAGTCACTCAAATAGTCGCAGAACAAATTCATCCACACAACTATACACATTGCTTCAAGACTACGGAGAGTTAATGTTGTCAGAGAGAAAAAAAGTTGCACTGTATTCAATGTTTTATCTCCAGCATTCAACAATAAAAAAAATGCACCAAAAAACGAAATGTCATGTACCCAGTACATCCAATTGCAACGTCATTACCTTTCTTTTTACCACATAACCAGTGATCTAAATTTGAAATATTCTTTTACACATTGCATTCAAAATGATATGAACGATATGGCAACAAAAACCAAGCTATACTGTAAATGAAAACAAAAAGTCCACTCACCACTGTGATTATCATTTAAAAACCAAGTCCATTCTCCTGCCCTTCTTTATGAAACGGGAAATGGCAGGTTCAAATAGCTTTTATTTTTATTTTAAATTCAAAAGAAGTTCTTTTTCGATTGAGATCAAAGCTAGGGCTGACAGTCGGACCATCGTTACATATACTCACTTTAAAAAGCTAGCCATCTAGCTAGGCTCATGCATGAGAAAACAAGATAAGGCTCGCTAAGGTTAGATATTAGCTCTGAATTAGTTATGTATACTTATGCCCTCTAGAGGGCCTTGAGGCATCATACAGTTGTCCCACCAATAACAAGACAATTTGGCTTGTATTACATGACAATTTGTTTTGTATTTCAAGACAATTTCGGCTGGTGCCTTCTGTTCGAAGCCCCTGGGCCTAGCCAATGAGCGTTGAGCCCAGCTACATTATTTGTACCAAGAGACTATCAAAGAAAAATTCTGATTGGATAGTTTATCTCTTGAATATTAACCCTTCTTTTTCCAACACAAACTGAAGAAATTCAATAGGAAGATCATTACAATTAAGACAAAAAGATTAAATCAATGAAAAAAAAGTTATAATAGATAAAATATAAAAATATAAATATGATAGATACACATCTATCACATCTGTATATATTTTGTTTATTCTTTTTACTTCCTTTACTTAAAAAAATAATATATATGTTTTTATGTATATATTTATTGTTAGTTTAATGTATTTCTATTTTTATTGTGTGTAAAGTACTTTGTGTAATTGAACTAGAAAAGTGCTATACAATTAAAGACTGAGACCTCTACATTATCTTCAACCTGATTTCTCTTTTAAAAAAAACATATGAAATATATTTGAAGAGCGTCTTTCTTCAATCTTCGGGAAACATTACAAAAATAATACACTAATCTAAAAATGTTGCAACAAAGATAATCCATACTTTTGTTCCTTTAAGATTAGACTTTTACAAAGCTCTTCACTCTAGTTCCCTTGATTAGACAAGAAACAAACATCAACTAGTGCTAAACACGGCTGCTACAATTCTAATTAGAACGCAAACATTTGAACACATTACTCCAGTATTAGCCTCTTTACAGTGGGTGCCTTTTATGGCTAGGGCTGATTTGATGGTTTTACTGTTAACCTACAAAGCATTACATGGACTTGCTCCTACTTACCTGTCAGAATTGGTCCAGCCATACATACCAATGCAAAGATGACAAGATGTAGGCCTCGTTACTGTACCTTGAAATTCTGAACAGGGCTTTCTTCCACTACTGTGGGACAATCTTCCAATTAAGGTTGGAGACACAAACTCAGTCTCAACCTTTAAGTGTCTTCTAAAGAATTCTCTCTTCAGCAAGGTCTATGATTATATTTGGTCTTGCCCAGGGATGTGAAAGTGAACAGAAAGGCACTGGATTTACAAGACAGCCTTGATGTCTGTTCGCAGTCAAAGCATCTCTTTTCAGAGAAAAGGCTATTTTAAATACCTTATAAATGTACATTGGCTGTTTTACCATAAGCAGCTGCCAATTCATTCACCCCAGGGGCAATTTCCATGCATTAGCAGTTAAAAACGCATTAACCTGTATGGGGGCTTAAAGGACAGCCCCAGGCACGTCAAGTCTGGGAAACATTTTCAGAATGATCATGTTAGTGTGGATATCTGTGCACATTTGTATTTTATGAATTTGTGTGACTGTGTATGAAAACATGGATTTGGAAATATGACTGTACAACTGTGTGCATTCCCCCAAAATCTAAGGGGCCTAGCCCAAACCCTGAAACACAGCCTCAGACCATTATCCTGCCTCCACCAAACTTTACAATAGGCACTATGCATTCCGGTAGGTAGTGTTCTCCTGGCATCCGCCACAACCAGATTTGTCCATCTCACTGCCAGAGAACACGTTTCCATGGCTCCAGAGTCCAGTGGCTGCCTGCTTTACACCACTTCAGATGACACTTGGCATTGCGCATATGTTGATGTGAGGCCTGGGTACAGCTGCTCGGCCATGGAAACCCATTTTGTGAAGCTCCCGACGCACAGTTCTTGTGCTGATGTTGCTTCCAGAGGCAGTTTGGAACTCTGTGGTGAGCATCGCAACACATGATAGGCGATTTTTACATGTTCCACGCTTCAGCAGTCGTTGGCCCACACTGTAGGTTTGCATGGTCTCCCACTTCGTGTTATGACATGGTTTGGGACATCTAAGTTAGCAGAAAGACAACAAATCAAATATTGAAAGTAAAAATTTTTATTATTCCTTGAAAAATATATGCCCACATTTAATTTGATGCCAGCAACACGTTCCAAAAAAAGCTGGGATGGGGCAACAAAAAAAGAACATTGTGGAACATCTCAACTAATTAAGTCAATTGGCAAAAGGACAGGAACAGCTTGGGTATAAAAACAGCATCCCAGAGAGGATAAGTCTTTCTGGAAAGACAGCGCAGGCCAATAGTGCAGTAATTTAAGAATAACGTTTCTCAACGTAAAATTGCGAAGGGTTTGATGATCTCATCATCTACGGTACATAATATCATTAAAAGATTCAGAGAATCCAGAGAAATCTCTGTACGCAAGGGACAAGGCCAAAAACCAATATTGGATGGCCGTGATCCTCGGGCCCTCAGGCGGCACTGCATGAAAAACAGACACAATTTTGTAGTGGAAATCACTGCATGGGCTCAGGAACACTTCCAAAAACCATTGTCTGTGAATTGTCTGTCGCTTAAAGACTACAGCCACCCAGGCTGTGGTCTGTTCTAGGGATGGGACGATAGACGCGATGGAACATACTCACAATTATGAAACCCCCATTATCGGACGTTTCTAGTGGTCAGAAAGTAAAACCTCTCAAGTTAAAAATGTAAATGCACTGGAAAGCAACGGTATGTTTTGCTAATCAATATATTGTTTCAGTCTTTTTTTTCTTTACCAGAAGGCATGAAAGTTAGCTACAAATTTCTAGTAGACACTTCAGAGAAGACTAAGATCTGAAATTAGTAATACAAATAAAAAAGCAATTATAATGTAATTCAACAAAAATAGTAAGGTGGCCAATAAATAGGGGGTCGTATTTTTGTTATCTACGTCACTAACCAACTACTGTAAATATTAATTTCCCATGCTAGCTAACATTAGTATGTCACTAATAATCATCATAAACATGGATGACTTGATGAAATGATTACTCGGTACAAGAAAATGTTTTTAAAAATTGCTGTTGGATATGTAGGGGGTTAGAGATTAGTTAAGTTCAATAATTCGGTTCAACGGAATACAGTTGCAAAACTGCGTGTTTCACAGATTCATGTTTGTTTGGGCTTGAAGTTAACGTACTGCAACATATTCTGTTCAGAGGAAGGAGATCCGGTTATTAAATGTTTCTTTTTTAATTATGATTGATTTTTTTAATGACTTAATTCCAAGATGAATGGGCTAATGACTAAATCTGTTTTGAAATGATTCAGAATTAATCTAAAATCTCGTTTAGAAACAGAATATGTACTGTATGTAGATGTTCATTTACAATAAACTATAGTTGACAAAAGTAATTTGGCTACATAGGATAGCAGTTTTTGTGCCTTTTCTTGGTGTTGGATGGATGAGGACAGAGTGGACTCCTTTGTAATTTCTTTATTTGGATAGAATTGAAGTCATATTAGATCAGTGTCTAACACAAACTTTGAGACAGGTATACTTTTAGCCACCCTTGACAAAAAATAACCTTATTTGGGTAGATTTTACCTCCGTTGTTACTCTAAAAATACATGATGAAAAGATGTTTTGGGGAGTATGCCCAGACCCCTCAAAACGAGGCTTAGCCCCCCCATCCATGAGTTTTAGTGACGTCCCTGCCAGTCACCGAAGTGTTCCTGACTGCTTGTTTTATTTAAATGCTGAGGCGCATATCTCAATAGTTTTTTTTTAGATTAGATTAAACTTTGTCATTGAACAAGTACAAGTACAGTACAATGAAATGCAGTTAGCATCTAACAAGGAGTGCGAAGAGAAGAGGGCAGAAAATGTACTTGTATTAGGTATAATGTATGTTACAGATATGATGTATAGATGTGCAATGAAGGCAAATGCAGTACAAATGGCAATTCTAAATGCCACTAAACATCCTCTGCAATCTATTTTCAATGAAGCTGGCAACCATATACATTAAGAGATTTACATGTTATTAGAGTATTAGTTAATTATCAAAAAAACTTCATTGATATTATTTTATTGTAAAGGCTTTTTAAATGCACAAGAACAATATTTATATAATGGAAGAATATCTGATCAGCAGTTTTGAGCTAGAAACCAGAGTTGTTATTGGGATTGTTATTAATCGAGATAAAATCATAAATCGGGATAATTTTGGCCAGGATAATCGTGGCATGAAATTCTCATATCATCCCACCCCTAGTCTGTTCACACTACTGCCATCTGGTAGACGCTACCGGACCATCAGGGCACACACTTCCAGTTAAACTCATGCAAAACATATATGCACACATATGTAGAGGGTTTCTCAACATATATTTACATATATGCCCTGAATATGTTAATGAAATATATAACTTGTGCTTCTCACAATATCATAATACAATGCATGTCATATATTTTAACGTTGAATATTATATGTTAAAATAATGAAATACTTTAAGCATTTCTCATCACCACATCATGGAATTAACCTTCAATACATTATTTTCCAGAGAATCTCCTTGTTATAGTGAGTTTAACTAATTATCATTGGCAAAATGGGGAGCAAACCAACATAACCACCAGTCTAGGTTGTTTTGTATTACATTAATTACTGTGAAAAGACAATTATTATCTTTTACAAACGAGCCAATTTGTATATTGTGCAGCATGTATTTACCATAATTTCTATTAAATACATTGTAAATGCAAGTAAAGAAACAACTGGTTAGAGTCAGTCATTTTAATTTAATAAGGACCTTTATTCACAGTATCATACAACTGCCATTGTGTCACAATATAATGATAAATGTTTAGTAAATACACCAACTTTCTGACTTTAGTCACTGTCAAGCCGCATATAGCACCTTTTTCAGTTTCAATATAATGAACCACTTTGTACTCCAAGTTTACATTTAAAAAAAGACTCATTATGAAAACAATATGCATACATTTTAACAAAGCATCATGAATGCCATCCCTCTCTGTAAAAGTACTTCAAAGAAACGCCTAGATAACATAAACGCATGACAGGAAACAATACAAATATGGAAATACAGCTCCTGAAAAAATTAAGAGACCACTGCAAAATTTTCAGTTTCTCTGGTTTTACTATTCGTAGGTATATGTTTGATTAAAATTAACAGTTTTGTTTTATTCTATAAACTACTGACAACATTACTCCCAAATTCCAAATAAAAGTATTGTCATTTAGAGTATTTATTTGTAAAATAAATAACTGGTCAAAATAACCAAAAAAAGATGCATTGTTTTCAGACCTCAAATAATGCAAAGGAAACAAATTCATATTCATTTTCAACAACAAAATACTAATGTTTTAACTTAGGAAGAGTTCAGAAATCAATATTTGGTGGAATAACCCTGATTTTTAATCACAGATGTTGGGTGACTTTATGCCACTCCTGGCACAAAAATTCAAGTAGCTCGCCTTTGTTTGATGGCTTGTGACCACCCATCTTCCTCTTGATCAAATTCCAGAGGTTTTCAATGGGGCTCAGGTCTGGAGATTGGGCTGGCCATGACAGGGTCTTGAACTGGTGGTCCTCCATCCACACCTTGATTTACCTGGCTGTGTGGCATGGAGCATTGTCTTTCTGGAAAAACCAATTCTCAGAGTTGGGGAACATTGTCAGAGCAGAAGTAAGCAGGTGTTCTTCCAGGATAATCTTGTACTTGGCTTGGTTCATGCGTCCTTCACAAAGACAAATCTGCTTGATTCCAGCCTTGCTGAAGCATCCCCAGATCATCACCGAGCCTCCACCAAATTTCACAGTGGGTGCGAGACACTGTGGCTTGTAGGCCTCTCCAGGTCTCCGTCTAACCATTAGACAACCAGGTGTTGGGCAAAGATGAAAATTTGACTCGTCAGAGAAGATGACCTTACTCCATTCCTCTACGCTCCAATCCTTATGGTCTTTTGCAAACTTCAGCCTAGCTCTTCTTTGCTTCTCACTGATGAAGGGCTTTTTTCTAGCTTTGCATGACTTCAGCCCTGAACCTAGGAGCCTGTTTCGAACATTCCTCGCCGTGCACTTCACCCCAGCTGCTGTTTGCCATTCTTTTTGTAGGTCACTTGATGTCATCCTACGGTTGTTGAGTGACATTCGAATGAGTTGACGGTCAGTGGACAGTCGTTTTCGCCCTCTGCCAGTCTGTAGCTTTGTTGTCCCCAATGTCTGTTGCTTGACCTTGTTCTTATGAACCGCCGTCTTTGAAATTTTCAGCATGGAAGCAACCTGACGCTCACTGTATCCCTCTGCCAGTAAAGCCAGAATTCAACCCTTCTTTTCCTCACTCACAGTTTTTCTTTTCAACTCTTTTGTCATGCTGAATAGTTATTTTTTTATTCTAATTACCTTTGAGCAACTTGCACTGTTTCTGCCATCCAGCTGGTCCTATTGCAAGAGGATAGTGATGACCACAGCAGATGTTCCTCGTTAAAGTAGATTTGGTTCAGGTAATCACCTAATTAGTACCTCATTAAGTAAAATGAGGTGTGCCTGTGTTGGAATAAAACAGATACTGGAATGGAATAGCTGCCATACATGTATTTGAACCTTATTTGAACTGGATCTAAAAATCCACTATGGGAAAAATGAATGGGGAAAATGCCAAAAGAACCGGAAACTAGCAAGTTTTGCATTTTGCCGCAAGGTTTTATGGGGATTATGAGAATAGACACCAGTATTGGCATACTAGCTTACTATACTCTAAACATTACGTACTTCATCATCCTCGAAGTACATACTTGTAATATGCGATTTGAGATTTTGATGAACTATCTAGCATTTAGTACGCAATTGGGAGCAGCTAGAGACCAGGATGACAAAGTGCCAATGCCTCCTTTGTCTACTGTAAAACATACACTGAGAAAACTGCAAAGAAGCAAAAGACTTAAACTCTCTCTCTATAGCTAGCAACAAGGAACCCTAAGCTAAAAGTATTAAGGCTAAGAATAACATCGAACTCTGAGTTAGCGCTGTTTTTTTGGAACAGGTAATTCTATTTTTCATGTTATTATTATTCTGAACTTCAGTTACAGCAAACTGCTGTAATTGTTTTTTACTGAAAAATTCCTGGCTAGTGCAGTTTTAATAAGGAAGTATTCTCACATAAAAATGACTAATACCATCAACATACCACATTATCAACAACCGACAATGGCTGGTCATCAAATGCAATGAACTCAGCAAGAGTCTCTGCTCTTTCATTTTTTTCTGCCCGCTGCCTGACTCTGGACATTTTATTTTGCTTCTCCTGTGTTTGCTGCAAAGTTAGTTGTTGTTGTGGTTCTGCGCTGCTAGCTTTAGCATACTCCTTGAACTCTGCGCTGTGTTGTGTCTAAAGATGTTTGATCAAATTGCTTGTGTTTTAATTGCAAAGTGTGAGAGTGGAAACAACAAAACCTGTGCACTGTATACTGAGATCTAATTATTTGTGCCCGATATATAATGTAATCAAATTGCATTTGTCACCTACCAAATTCTTACCGCCTACTTCCGGTTGCAAATGTGAATGGAATAATATATTACCGTTGTTAGCATGAACAGGTCCTTCAAAATGTTGGCTTGTCAATAAATCCCTTTGGTTGGACTTGTCATGGAATGGGTCAGGATGTTTGTGAGAACTGGTAGGGTTTCAGACCTGAAAATAAATCACTGTAGCTGGGATTTTTAGGAGAGCAAGAAAAAAATCACACATTTTATTGGCTATGGGAAAAACCTTCATTATTTCATTTAAGTTAACATGGAGTACCCCAGTGAAAACAATACACAATTGCAGGAAAAGGGAACATAAGGAATCTGTATTAATATACTGTTTTTACCATGTAAGGCAGAGAGCCTTAGGCTACTTAATATGAAACATAAAAATAGGGCTTGGATTAGTGCTAAAGCTGCTAAATTGTCACCCCTGGATATTAAATGTGCATTGACCTGTGGGCTAAAATCGTTGAAATTTGAAACCTATTATCGTGAAATGAGTAATATGTGAAGCTGAACAGACTTTTGAAAAGAAATAAGCCCTTATATCACCTTATACACATTTTTGGAATAATCCTTCTCTCTGATAATCTTTAAAAACAGTATATTTAAGTCTTGGTCAAAAAATAGAATCTTTCCTTTTTATAGTCTTTATAGGGATACTCAGTTCTTTAAATTGTTTGCAGATATAACCCTTTATTCTCTCTGTGGAAAAAACTGTGGAAAAAATCAGAAATGTTAACGAATAACAGCATTTTGAGGCATTCCAGTAAACCTATACACTTGTTTTCCAAAGTGTATTAAGGGTTAATAAAACCTTTTTGAGGACTACATATCATGAAAAATGGGGTGAAATGTTGGGTGAAGGTATGGTGATGAAGAGGAATGGATGCCAATATGTTTGAATTTACATTCATGTGCACAAGCTGCTGCAGTTTAAGATGATTCACGGTACATACTACATGCTAGAGAAAGCAAATAAAATTCACTCAGAATTGTCATTACTCTGCTGGATGTGTAAGAAACAAAGGGTTCGCATCTAACAGTCGTGGGAAAAGCTGACTGTATTCTAACAAGAAGTGTGGTCTTCTATCTCATAACGCCATTCCTAAAAACCCAGTCTTCTTCCTGTTACTGTTTACTTATGATAGAGCTTTTTATCAGAAGAAATTGCATTTGGAAAAGCCAGGAGATGCATTGCTATTAATTGGAAGGGTGATTATCCTCCTACAATGTCACAATTAAAAGTCTATAGGGAGGCTGTGCATTGTGGAATGTACAGTATGTGTATAATATACTTTGTGTGTTGGTTGTTTTTCTTAATCTTGTCTTGTTGCAAAACTGCTATGTCGTTTATGGTGGCTTTTTATTTTCACCAGCACAAGGTACACCTGTGTAATGATCATACTGTTTTAATAACCTTTTTTGAACTGACATACCTGTCAGGTGAATGGATTACCTTGGCAAAGGAGAAATGCTCACTAACAAGTACGTAAACTATGTGTACATCATTTTTGATAAATATGATTTATCATATTTATTTAAATATGATGTATTCATTTGTCCATATGGAACATTACTGGTGAATTTTATTTTAGCTTAAAGCACCAACACTTGCATATATGTTGAATTTATGTTTTTGTTCAGTGTGACACTGCAAAAAAAGATGTCTTATATGTCTTAACCTGAAAACAAGATATATTTATCTTGTTTTCAGGTTAAAAATCTAACCATATTTAAAATAAGGTAAAATTTTCTTATGCCCTTATCAAGTAATTTGTCATGTTTCATTAATTTCACTTATTTCAAGCAAATATCTCCTCGAATATAGTAACATTTTATTATTTTTTTAAGACATTTTTTGCAGTGTGTGATGGAAATACCAAGAATACATCAGTTCAAGAAATTCCACAACAAGTGTAGGGTTGCACCCTCAGCTCAACTTCCCAATGTAGCTAAAGAAATTTGGCATGGTCATGCAGCAAATACTTTTGCTGCATGATCAGCTGCAGAGTGACTGCATCAAATAGCCTGGTATGGAATATCCACTGGCTGGGGAAGATGTCCCAACGCAACCCTGCAAAGCATCACTGGGGCCATAGTCCCACCGATCTACGACAACTAACTGAAATGATCCCTGATGAAAACCTACAGCATTATAAAGGACACATCATACTCCAGCCTCGCAATGTTAATTGGCCTACCATCAGTCAGACAGGACTGTATCAAAGCTTAGGGTCACATTATAAGAGGCTCAGACACATGTTCTATCGGCAAGCTAAACAACTGCACTGACTCTGCCTGTCTTGTGTGATTTAATTTCTAAGAAATATTAATAAAGCAAATAAATACAATCACACAATCCTTATGTCATTCACCATCACGCCACAACAATTAATTTAGTTTGAACTCCAATATGGAGGTGGAAAAAAGCTTGGGGATAGAAAAGCAATGGTTGGTGAAAGGCCTTGCTACCATGGAGGCTACGTGTGTGACCATCAATTCTTTGGTGACTAACAAACAGCCCTTCATTCAGACGTTTGGGGAAAACTTACCAGACATCATTTATCAAGGCAAAAAGGAAGATAACAAGCTTCAAGCCAAAAACAGTTTTTTTATCACAAGGAACAAATTTAAATGAAGCAAAAACTGTGTTATAATGCCCTGAGTCAGAGCAGGATCTATTGAGACAGCTAACCCGCGTTGAATGCTCAGCTGTCACACCACAATGTGGCGTTTTGTGCATGGGTGCACAAGGCATGTAGGGAAAATATTGTGAGAAAGGAAGGTTCGGTAGACTAAACAGATTAAGGAAATGACTATAGTGTCAGAAACTTTAATTTAATTTTATGAACAGTTACACCAGACTTGTTGCATAATTAGACAGAAGTGTCTGCAATCGATTTTTCTGTAGTTGTGAAATTCCAGATCTTTCTAGGAGTAGTACACCTTAGTAATTAATTGTGTGTCTATGACAACAGTATACATGAATAGGAAATTGTTGTTTTAATCTTCTCACTGCCATTCATTTCAGTGAGAATGTGGACAAGCCCCAGGCAACAGATGCAGAGGGAACTCAAAGCTTCAAGTTCCATTTCCAAGTATAAAAAAGAGACATGTTGTGAATGTGTTTTCCTCCAAGTAATCTTAATAAACAGTAGTACTAATGTGAATATGTATTTCCAATTAGGTGCAATTGACAAATACTGTGATCTCCAGTTAGTCTGACACACAAAAAAATATAAAAATATTTTCCTAAAATAACATTTCAGGATGTTATGGTTACTCCTGAAATGTACATAAAAAGACCTGTTAATTAGGGTGGCTGTCTTATTCCTCAACTCGCAGTTTCAGTTTATGGAGATACTGAAAAGTCCACACAATGCTGCGAGCAGTAGAAATGACATACAGCCTAAAATCATGCTAAATTGTAAAATGTGTAACCATATATCATACTTACTTACCAACAATTTATACAAGTAATTGTGCGGTCTTATTTTGAAAGTAAGTTTTTAACATACAGGTGTATCTCAAAAAATTAGAATATCATGGAAAAGTTTTTTCCATAATTCAAATCAAAAAGAGACACCTTCGTATATTCTAGATTCATGACATAAAGTGAAACATTTCAAACCTTTTTCGTTTCAATCTGGAATTATTACAGTTTACAGCTCATGGAAATCCAAAATCCAATATCTCAAACTATTAGAATAAAAAATTGATAATACAAATATGTCAACCTGAGAAGAGCTCTAGTCAGCTAAAAGTATGTTAATTTATGCACTCAATACTTGGTCGGGGCTCCTTTTGCACAAATTACTGCATCAATGCTTTGTGGCATGGAGGCAATCAGCCTGTGGCACTGCTGAGGTGTTATGGAAGGTTTCTTTGATAGCGGCCTTCAGCTAGTGTGTGTTGTTGGGTTTGGTGTACCTCATTTTCCTCTTGACAATACCCCATAGATTCTATATGGGGTTCAGGTCAGGCGAGTTGGCTGGCCAATCAATCACAATAGTACCATGGGCAGCAATCCCCATAGGTGTGACACGGTTGTAAAAAGTATTGAATATTGAAGAACTAACAATTATAAATGTTATTCTATAAAGTTCTGATTTAGGCCCTTAATCATTTCCTACCACTGCATGCATATACTTGTGCTTTGTATCACCACATTCCTACATGTCACTAGTGTACACCACCATGCCAGTCACCTAGGGCCAAAAGCTGGGTGGGCAGTTATGCATGATATCCTCCACCTTCATCACACTTTGCCATAACCTGATTTACAAGGTGAATGCAATGATGAAAAGGATACAAATGGCTCTCTAGTGATGCAGTCGTCTTAGTCACTGCCTTGCAGCACATCTGTGTCATGTGGGCAGGATTTAAAATTATGGTTGTGGCATACCAGCAGTGCAGGGGGATAAGTAGAGATTTGAATTAATTAATGTAGGATAACTATCTAATAGATTATCTTTATTTTGTGTGGAAGCTATGTATACGCATCAATAGCTATTTTCCTGCATTATGACTGTTTAAATGACGTGCGCAGGCAAAAAAAGCCCTGACTCTTTCAGTGAATGTGTTCATTTGGTTTGGATACATGTCCGTTATTTTATAGTGACCTTCATCACATTGGATTTCAAATTATATAAGCACTGGCGTTGTAATCAACTCGTTAGCCCCACTACAACCACCGGGAGAGATCCGCAAAGACGCGCCGTTTTTGTAGTCTATTTGCATGGAAAAAAGGATGTTATATGTTTCCAAAAACTCCTTTTGATTTTTCGATATATATTTTTCGATTCATGTCAGCTATAGACAAACGCTGCATGTGCTTAAACAAGGAGACGGGCTTTATGCACTGGCGTTGAAATCAACTCGTTAGTAGGGTTGCCATCCGTCCCGTATAATACAGGATCGTCCCGTATTGAAAAATAAAATGTACTGTCCCTTACAGAATCAATACGGGACGCGATTTGTCCCGTATTTTCGTGCACACCCTACTTTACGTTTTCACAAGCTTGGATTAACACAAGAAATAAAAACCAAACATTTTTCATGAAACATAATGGATTTTATTACAACAGAAAGACAGTCGAGTTGTCTGTCACTCAACGTCATCGTTGCCCTGGTTACGGAGACTCAGACGCACGGTAACATCAGCAGTGCCGTTCTCCCAGATACACAAGTTGACATTCCTGTAAGCAGAGGATACAACCCTCCACACACACGAGCTGTGCACGTCTATGTGTGAGAGAAATTTAACCAATATCCCACTTGGTGGAAAGTGAAGTCGCTTTTATTTATATAGCACATTTAAAAACAACAGGAGTTGACCCAAAGTGCTTTACAGTCGAGGCAGATGGATTAACATCTGCCTCAAAACAGGTATACGTATTGGCGCTAGAACAAACATTTTGGACGGGCTTTTGATTTCCATGGACGGGCACATTTGTCCTACTTATCAACATAGAATAGTAGCTAAAGCACGACAGACGGAAATCAAATAATCTTTGCATGCATGACTTGCTGAGGCTATATACTAGCAAAATACACAGCTGTCAATCAAATTTGAAAGCTTTAGTAACTGCAGTAGTTACACATTCTTTGTAGCTTAGTTATCACATTACTTAAAGCACATCTTCGATCGCATTTGCAGATGAAGGCAAGAGACCTAGCCTACATTCCCAACAGTAATAAGTGAAGGACAGTATTGGGAAGCATCTTACCCAAACTATTTTTGGGGGGCAAAGAATTCTTGCTGGGGGGCAATGCCCCACTTGCTGCCGGGTCTGTATACATGATTAAAGGAATAACACATAAAAGGCAACAATACACACTATAATACAATAGTACATATAATACACAGAGGGCAAGACTAAAATGGAAAACACTTAAGACAACTAAAATTATGTAAAATCTACTCAAAGTAATATAATAAGAAGTTAAGAGAAATTGTATAAAACCAACAACAGATTAAAACACAGTAAGAGGATGTTAAAAATAGGTAAAAAGTGGGCTTGACAAAAACCAAGGGACAAACTCAGACTGAACTAAAAGCAAGAGAAAAAAGGTGGGTCTTTAAATTTGATTTAAAATTGTCAATGGTGGAATGGGACTAAATGTGGGATGGGTGACTATTCCAGAGCATGAGAGCAGCAACAGACAAAACTAGGCTACCTCATACATCCTGGAGGGTGGGTTCTTGCTTCTTCCAAATATACCAAATAGTTTATTTTGAAAGACCAAACATCTTGCCCATGTATATGATCTGATGTTTTAATCCTTAATATAATTGATGCAACTGTTCTTTACTCTTATTTACTCTATTTCCATTACATTCATGTTCACAGCAGCAGAGGACTTTGAAAATTATGCATAAAAGAACAAATTGTTGCATAAGAATTCATCAGAATGCAGGAAATGAAGCATCTGACACTCTCATTGTGGAGGACCCCCAGACCCCCGCATCATTTGTGTCCCCCAGGCCACTGGAAAGGTGTCCCTTATTTTTCAGCATTGAAGGTGGCAACCCTACTCGTTAGCCCCAATAGGACAACTGGGAGAGATCCGCAAAGACGCGCCGTTTTTGTAATCTATTTACATGGAAAAAGGGACATTGTATTTTCCCATACTCCTGTCGGTTTTTCCATAGCTTATTCATGGACAAACGATGCATGTGCTTAAACTACGAGTCTGGACCTATACACAGCGTTTGAATTAACGCCTTTTCGTTGCCTATTCACTAGGCGACAATGTTTTGTATTTTTCCAAAAAAGTCTCTCGGTGTTAGGCCTTGTGGATCTTTTGTTTAGCAGTTCATCGCGTTGCCTTTTCACTATCCATTAAGTGTGATTGTTCTTTTTGCACGCTTTTATTTTTTTATTTGTAGAGTTATGGTTACAGACTCTTATCCACCTCCACACACTCGTATTTTGAGTGTAATTCATTTGCCAAAAAAGAGAAAAAAAAACATTAAACAAAGTTGAAGATGAATTTGACAGATTTTTTTTTACTTCAAATTTTCTATAGATATACCGCGATAATATCGTTACCGTGAATTCTTTTGGCCACGATAATCGTGTAGTGAAAATCTGACATCGTGACAGCCCTAGTAGGATATACATACAGTCCTGTGCTAAAGTCTTAGGCCACCTGAGAAAATGTCAGTGGAAGATCCATGAAGCTGTCTTCATCTGATGAAAAGCTCTTCCTTGAGAGACAGAAGGAACTCAGGTCAAGTGCTCAGCATCTGTCAGAGTCATCTGGAACCAGAGTACACGCTTCAAATGTAAGAAGTCTTACATTGTAATTTTTGTCTTTGACATTATTGTGACAAAAACATTTGTCACAATAATGACACCAAATACTGCAATGTAGATTAAAACATGGTGGTCTATAGATGGAACACTCAGTATTAGAGACAGCCACCTCAGATTCCTGTCCTCAGCATAACTGAAGCTGTGTGGAAACACTTGGACAATGAAAAGAACAAGAAGCTGAGAGAAGAGATTAAAAAGAGGTATGTCAACTCTAGCAAGACACTTGAATTTACCAGAAAATGACATGAAATTTTGCGATAGTCTATCAAAGCAATTTTCTTTAGTTCATAAAATATTAAATTGCTTAAAAACAATTTTTCTTCGCATTGTAAGTTTGTGTTTACTTAAATTTTATGTAGTGTTTGAAGGGGCACTCCAGTCACATGATCACACCACTGACATGCCTATTTTTTTTTACAGTACACTGTAAAACAATATTTCACCTTTTCTAAAAGTGATTGCACCCTGTCTTGAAAAAAATTAATAATTACCAACAAACTCCAAGAAATACAACCTTACCACATGGAGGCCACCCCTAGCCCTCAGTTTCTCTATGAAATGAGTACATGTCAGAATACACCATTTTGTAGAATCAAACCCACTGAAATTTAACCACTTTTGCTGAGGGTGAGACATAGGCAGAAGAATATAAGAAAAAACTGAGAGAAAACTGCCTCTTCTTACCAGTTTGTCAATAATCTTCAGAAAAGCGACATGGTTTCTCATTTTTCAAAGTTGAAACTGAAAAATAAACCTTTTGCCTCAGATGGGTTTGGATCTCTGGTGCGAAGGCATGGTGTTTGACAGACTGTTAATATAATGTATGACACAGGCAGCTCAATCCAATATTTTTGGTGTGTTTTGTCTGTGAAACTGCTGCCCATGGACAATGTGTTCCTTTACGACATGGAGCTGATGGCATGGGATTTTCTATATTGAAAGCTCTAGAAACGTCCATGCGATGGGTGTCTTTTGTAGATTAGGGAACAAACATAATGTAGTAAAACCAAAATGATTCATTCTTATATAATGAATAACAAAAGAATAACATAAAGGGTTGCTCTCTCTCTTTCCCAATGATGCACCATGCCCAGGTGAATGATAGCCAGACTAACACGGTGACCAACACAGGAAATATATATTGGGGCCATACTAGCAGATTTTTGCCAAAACTATTAATTTAAACCATTGGCCTAAAATGGCTAACTGCTGACCAGCTAACAAGATAATTATATCTTGTAACTAAATTATCAGCCAACTGAAATTGTCTGATTTGATCCAAAAAATCCTAAATCAATATTTTGCAATGGGCGTCTCAGTCTCTGGACTTGAATCCTGTTGATAACTTGTGGTTTAAATTAATGAGTGCCTTTTTTGCTCATGTTTTTTTTTAACCAGCTGACCTTTTTGGAGGACACTGTCCACAGTCATTGTGACAACATTGTTCCCAAACGGTGAACAGGTTAGAAATATTACTCGTTCAGTTAAAAGATATCTGGAGAAAAAAGTTGAAAAAATGATAAACAAATGTTAACAGAACAAAATCCTACTAAAATATTGCTGTGCTATCCCTATGTCTTCTGTAAAATAAATGATGGAGAATTGCATTGCAAATGATGACTTCAGTCCTAGGTGGTCAAACTATCCAAGCTGTCCTATCCAACTACTGTTGGTGCATATACTGTATACTCAGGTATTCATATTTATATACAATATATGATTTCTTAAACTTTGACTAAAGTCAAACTCTTGATGAAGGATGACCAAAATTGATTGAAAGTGCTTTCAGTTCTATATCTCTTAATTGAAAGTCAAGCTAATGTTTCTGTTATTGCCTGTACATGCACTACAGTACCATTAAGTTTGGGGTCACTTAGAATTGTCCTTGTTTTCCATGAAAACATACATGAAATTAGTTTGAATAATAAATATGGCAAAATGAATTGGAAATATAGTTATTGACATGGTTAGAAATACTGATTTTTAAATTAAATAATGATTGGGTCCTTCAAACTTTGCATTCATCAAAGAATCCTCCATTTGCAGCAATTACAACCTTGCAGACCTTTGGCATTCTAGTTGTCAATTTCTTGAGGTAATCTGAGGAGATTTTACCCCATGCTTCCGGAAGCACCTCCCACAAGTTGGATTGGCTTGATGGGCAATTCCTGTGTACCATACGCTCAAGCTACTCCCACAACAGCTCATTAGGGTTGAGATCCGGTGACTGTGCGGGCCACTCCATTATCAACAGAATACCAGCTGACTGCTTGTTCCCTAAATAGTTCTTGCATAGCTTGGAGGTTATTGTCCTATTGTAGAAGGAAACTGACACCAATAAAACACCGTCCACAGGGTATGGCATGGCATTGCAAAATGGAGTGATAGCTTTGTGATCCGAACCTAAAACTTAGATTTGTCTCTTCATGGCACTTCTTTACAATCTTCCTCTGTCTAGTGTCTGTGTTCTTATGCCCATCTTAATCTTTTCTTTTTATTGGCCAGTTTGAGGCATGGCTTTTTCTTTGCAACTCTACCTAGAAAGCCAGCATCCTGAAGTCGCCTCTTCACTGTTGAAGCTGAGACTGGTGTTTTGCAGGGAATAATAATTATTATTATTTTTTTCCTCACAGAAACACACATATGTACATTCATACATACATGTACACATATACACTTATTTATCCACACACTAATTTTATTCTAGTAATAAATTAGTTCCATCCCTCTAGATTCCAAAGAGGCAACCATCTTTCTCAGTAGACTAACATGTTTTAATTACCAGAGGCAATATACAGTTAGATCCAGAAATATTTGGACACTGACACAATTTTCATAATTTTGTCTCTGCACGCCACCACAATGGATTTGAAATGAACCAACCGAGATGCAATTGAAGTGCAGAGTTTCAGCTTTTATTCAAGGGGTTGAACAAAAATATTGAATTGTATGAATCGTTTGGGAATTGCAACCATTTTCATACACAGTCCCCCTATTTCAGGGGCTCAAATGTAATTGGACAAATTAACACAATCATAAATAAAATGTTCATTTTTAATATTTTGTCAAGAATTCTTTGGAGGCAATGATTGGAACGCATGGACATCACCAAACGCTTGGTTTCCTCCTTTGTGATGCTTTGCCAGGCTTTTACTGTAGCTGTCTTCAGTTGTTGTTTGTTCGTGGGTCTTTCTGCCTTAAGTTTTGTCTACAGCAAGTGAAATGCATGCTTGATCGGGTTGAGATCAGGTGATTCACTCGGCCATTGCAGAATATTCGACTTCTTTTCCTTAATAAACACCTGGGTTGCTTTCGGTGTATGTTTTGGGTCACTGTCCATCTGCAAAGTGAAGCGTCATCCAATCAACTTTGCTGAATTTCTCTGAATCTGAGCAGACAATATATCCCTATACACTTCAGAATTCATCCATCTGCTTCTGTCTTCTGTCACATCATCAATAAACAGTAGTGACCCAGTGCTATCACATTGCCTCCACAGTGTTTTACAGATGATGTGGTATGCTTCAGATCATGAGCCATTCCAAGCCTTCTCCATACTTTTTTCTTCCCATCATTCTGGTACAGGTTGATCTTAGTTTCATCTGTCCAAATAATGCTGTTCCAGAACTGGGCTGGCTTTTTCAAATTTTTTTTGGCAAAGTTTAATCTGGCCTTTCTATTCTAAAAGCTTTTGAATGGTTTGTACCTTGTGGTGAACCCTCTGTATTTGCACTTGTGAAGTCTTTTCTTCATGGTAGACTTGGATAATGATATGCCTGCCTCCTGAAGAGTGTTCCTCACTTGGCTGGATGTTGTGAAGGTTGTTTTCTTTACTATGGAAAGGATCTTACGATCATCCACCACTGTTGTCTTCCATGGATGTCCAGGCCTTTTTGTGTTGCAGAGCTCACCAGTTCATTCCTTTTTTCTCAGAATATAACAAACTGTTGATTTGGCCACTCCTAATGTTCCTGCTGTATCTCTAATGGATTTTTTTGCAACCTAAGGATGGCTTGTTTCACTTGCATTAATAAATGATTCCCAAATTCAACCAAATGCATAAAGTAGGCTACTTGAATAGGAAATGGCATAAAGTATTCAAGGTTGCTAGTGATGTTTATCTACAAACATTAATCAGGGGAGATCTGTAATTTAAGCAGAACATGCAAGTTGTTTGTTAATTCCGCTATTAGAATATGCTTCGGTGGAAAATTGACTGGCGACGACATTAGGCTAATATTCCAATATCCACCCATCTGTTGAACTAAAGGACATGTAGCCTGCTAACACACTGTTAGGCAGGATTCATGAACTCGAGCCAGGTAAACACTACAGCCGGGTAAACACTGGAGTCGAGCATTCACGATCCGAATGTCTGATCTCCAATGACATATTGAAAAGAAATACCTGTGAAGCACTCAGGACAAGTCAACCGCCAATAAAGTAAACGGTAAACAATAAGTGCAGGCGAGTATCCTGCTGCAATCCTGACAGCTCCCACTAATGTCAAGCATTAGCTATGGATGGCTCCGTGGCTCAAAAATTTAAAATGCGTTATGCATTAATGACTGACAGAGGGCTGCTCCTTTGATGTGGGCCGTGGGGGCGTGCCAGCCCAGTTAGCAGCGCTTGTGTGTATAGGAGAGAGAGATAGAGAATGTGAGGTATGAACGGTGCTCGGAGAGTGGGCTGCACTACCGCAAATCAGCAGGCCAGTCGCCAAAACCGAGCTACAGCAAGTATTGCAATGATACAACTGCTTTTCCCGATCCTCGTCACTGGCCCAACAACCGGCGGCCCAGCGAGAATGGTCCCGATTCTCCCGATTACTCACTCCGGCATTGCTTTAATCAATAATATTTCTCTCACTGTTAACAAAAATAAACCAGCAGCAGACTTCTGTACCTATAAACACACTATATGAACAAAAGTATGTGGACACCCGACCATCACGGTCATGCTGGAACAGGAAGGGGCCTTCCCCAAACTGTCGCCCCAAAGTTTGAAGCACCCAACTGTCTAAAATGTCTTTGCATTAAACTGACTTTGGATTTTATGCTCCCCACTCTTTTGTGTCCTCTTCCGATGGTGTCATTGTACATGATGAAAAAATACTTCTAGGTTACTGACTACATTTCTATCCAACTTTGCCTGACTAGGTCACTGAAAAAAATCTGAAACAGTAAACAACAGCTACGATAATTTAGGGGGTCTGGCATTACCTAATAGGTTATTTTTTTACTTGGCATTGCATGGTCCCTAATTGCAGAATTGTTCAAAGATGACCCTTCCTCTAATTAGGTCCATAATGATGCCTGTTTACATCGTCATACTAATTAATCAGTATAATGAATGAAGACAGAAACACAGAAATAAAATGTACCTGTAACTCAATTCTTGACAGTACATTAAAAGTGAGAGATATTGGCAAAATCTTAGGGATAAAGGATTACTGTTCTGTCATTTTCACCTGGTCTTTCTAATAGCATTTTTTAGATATACAGTCAATATCCGATATGTTTCATGATGACACATTGCTATCGTTACAATTTATTTGCTCATTCTATACTGCTATGCACTCTAATGATGAAAACCAAGTGTCCTGATTAGGGCTTGCGAAAAGGTTTGAGGAGACCCAGGAATCCATAATTAGACAAAGGCAATGTCTCAGGCTAAATTGTTCACCAGCAATATAAACTTAGAGGACTCCCATTAAACAGTATATTTCAATAATTTAGCTGACACTTATCCAGAAGTGCATACATTTTTTTGTACTTTTTATGTCCCCTGTGGCAATTTAACTCTCAACCCTGTCGTTTGAAGTGCCATGCTCTACCTGCTGAGAAACATGTAGTTATATGGAATAAAATATATTCTAAACTGTTTCATGCATTCTATGTGGTATACGTAAGAAAGAAAAAAGTGCTCATGGCCAATAGTTTTGGACTGATTACAAGATTTTGGGAAAAAAATCTAAACAAACTGGGCAGGATGTTAGGTGTCATTTGAGAATGGCCATGGCTTATTCTGTTGGGTGTTGTCAGAAACAGGCCCTTACCTTAGTACATCTCAATCTACTCTGGAAATAATTTCCTGCAAATGTATTCTCCTTAACCTGATAAAAGAAAATGAACAAGTCCAGGAAGAAAGGAGAGTTCTATACAAAATGGGACCCCTTTTTACTATCTCTTCTGGAATGGGATGTTCTGCCAAATACCTGGTAGGCCGGAGAATTGCAAAATAAAATATGCTGTGAATGGAGGGGTCTAAATCCTGTTAACCATACTTCTTGTATTATCTGTAGCAAAATCTAAAAAAGTATTTTGTTAAATGTATAGAATTCAAGGTACTCACTCTCAAATCCACAATAACAAGAAAAGCAATCAGGCAAGCCTAGTTCCGCCGGCCTGTTCGTGAAGTGTAGTCAACTTTTTTTAATCAGGGCTTTATTGCTATGTTGTTGTTTCCAATTATGTTAATGTGACAATGTCAGTGATTCCTGCCTTAGCAGTGCCCATGATGATGTTGTTATCCATAAACACAGTCCCATCCCCAACTACACCTGTCACTGCAGCCCCAATGCCAGCGGCCTCCTCCCATTTTCACTCCTCCGCTTGCTCAGTTATTGCTGGACCGTGTAAGCGGTGACGGCCAAGAAGAGCGAATGTCTCTTACTGAGTGACTGACTGACTGACTACCCCTTGTTAAATAGCGTAGTGGTTAGAGAAGTGGACCTGCAAACAGTATGTCCCTTGTTAGAATCTTGTCACAGTCAAAACAAATTATGCATTAGGATTTGTTACGGAGAGACAAAAACTTCGCTGGTTACAACCTTCAGTAGCTACATTATAGTAAGCTTAACCTAAAACGGTTTACGGTTATAGAGTATTGCGACTATTTCTGGTGGATTTTCGAAGTGCGCATTGCTTTTTGGGGTAAAACAGGCTTTATCAAAACCTCTTGGGCAGTAAAAGAGTAGGGGTTTCCACGATTCTCTCATCTTTTCACTTGATTAATAAGTCTGTTATCATCACCTATATTGATAGTTATTGTATCAATGTCATTCACGAATGATAGAAAAACAAATGATTTGTGCCATGAAATGAAATAGTTTTGACAGTGCACAGCTCATCTTCAGTCTCACTAGCAATTAAATTAAACTAAATTCTTATGACTATTCCTATTAGTAAGTTAGTAGATACTAGTAAATCTATTACTGGCTAATATGCTGTTAAAACAGACACTGGCAAAAGCCACACAGTTCATGGAGGTAAGCTTATTAAGAAACGTTAGTCAGTTTAAAACAATGCTTAATAGTGTCTAGAGACTGGGCCAATGTATAGCACTGTGGCGTAGTGGTTACAGACACTGCTTCTCATGTGGGAGACCTGGGTTTGAATCCAGTGTGGGTAACAACAATTATCACTTTTAATTGTGGGCCAGCTGAACTAGGCTTGCCTGCTTCCTTTTCTGGTTAAAACCTTTGTCTAATGTTTATAACTTTCATTACCATGCTATCCTTAATCACTTATTAATTTAATTGATACAGTAATGGAGGAGGATGAGGATTTGGAAAGAGGAATGATATGTCTATCCCCATCTAAATTTACTGTCCATCTGAGGGAGTATTATATTTTTGAACCAACCACATCCAATTTAATGGTCTATTAAATCGCTACTCTGTCAGTGATCAAATGTTTCCTGTAACCTCAGGTTCACCTGCAACATTTTTGCATGCTGGTAGAAGTTGTGGTATAAGGGTTTGCATGCAACCGAGATATTTGGGAGGATATCTGAAGCTTTCATTTTACTGTTGATAAATCAGTACATGTTGATGTTGTTTCTGTGATTCTGTTATTTAGAAGTGATTTTCCTAGTGTGTTGTCATTAATATTGAATGTATACACACATTTCCTAATCAAGGTGAGACACCATTCTAATTAGCATGAAAGACAGTAATGGGTAAAAACAGAAAGGAAATTATCCAGCCTGGCTTTTTTGACAGTGGGACAATAACACTTCTTTTACATAACAGTGCAGAGTACACCAACAGCTACCCTCACCCATGATGGTTTAGGTGTGACTGTGTATCCTTTGCAAGGTTATTACATGTACATGCATATACCCAGTGATTTATCCATTGTGTGTAGTTTCCAGTTTTTCTCCCTAGATGCTTGTCTGCTATGAAAGTCCCACTGTCCATCCCTGCCCAGCTGCTTGCCTTTGTCCCAACACTCTTACTCCACCTCTAGATAATTGGAAAACAGGACTCCCTCTGGGTATGTGTTTTACTGTTATTTTATGTTATCAGTAAATGCTGGCACATCCGTTACTGTGGATGTCTTTAGAAACTGTTGCTATTCTGTGATTGCATCCTGTTCCATCAGATCCTCCATCAAGTGATTCACTTGCAAATAGTAATACTCAATAACTGTTTAGTTAAACAATGTGTTTATTGTTTGTTTTGTATTATGGAACAGTACCAAAACCTACGCCTTCTTTAAAACCTATGCCTCCTTTAACACTGCAGTCTCAGACTAAACAACTTTGTGAAACAGACCAGTAAGATTATTGGTTTTGCCTTAACGAGCCTAACCAACCTGTATCAGTGGCACGGTCACGTATGGCACGGACTCCCAACACCCCTTATTTGGTGAATTTCATATTCTTCCTTCAGCACGCAGATACAGGATACCTCAGTTTAAAACCTTCTGCAACAAATGTTCTTAATAGGCCATAGTGATGCCATTTTGCTACTTTACATGTCAATTGTCTATTGTTGTTGGGTTTTTGGGGTTTTGTATCCAGCCTTGTATATTTATTACCATACCAGGGGTTTTCCTGGCTCAGAATGGGTCTTTGGGGGGTGACTGCCAGAAGACTGACAGAAATCTATGCATTTTCTTGTTATTTCTGACCATTTCATAAACAAAAATTGTCTATCATGCTTGAATAAATGAAACCCTATTAACAAAACTGGTTAAAAAAATATTTTTATTACAACATTGGAAGGGGGGGAGTGAGTTTGAGAGACAGGGGTGTGGGGTTGGGAGAGGCAGTCAGTTGCAGAGGTCACATCCTGCTTCAGAGCATTTCACCCTCCTCTTTTTATTAACTAAATAAAAGGATCTGACAAGGCTATCGTAGTCTATAGGACTTGACGATATGACCTAAAATCAAAATCACGATTAATTGAAAATTTTACCTGGATTACGAATGATGAACAATTTTGATTTGTTTTGGTTTTTTTTGCTTTGTTTTGTAATGTGAAGTTTACATTGTAACATTGTAATATCAAGCACATTGTAACATTAAGAAATGTGCTAAATGAACAGTTTTTTTTTATTGTTGTCACAGTATTTATTTAGTGTCCTGAAGTAGAATATTATTTGTATAGCACCTTTTTAAACACATCAGCACAGAAAAGAAAAGGAGAATAAAAGTCATATAAAAACATATAGACATTATCATTTATGACACATAGAAACAAACACAGAAAGAATATAGCAGCCATTCACCAACCAATTAGATTATTGAATTATAGCATTGTGTCTGTTAAGCTGATGTGCATTTACCGATTGCAAGGTGCAACCAGTGTCCAAGACATTGCTGCCGTGTCCATCCATTGAGCTGTGCAGCTTTGACAACATTAGCGCCGTTGTCTGTCGTTATGGCCACGAGGTTCTCTTCTGTGTGATCCCACATAGAAAGCAAATCTCTCAAGCTTTGTGCAATCATGTCTAACGTGTGATCGACTGGAAAATATCTGTTGCGCAGCTTCCATTCATCGTCAATGTAGTGCAATGTAAGGCTCAAGTATAGGTCCATCGTCCTACTTGACCAGAGATCAGATGTGGCTGCAAAGTGCTGAACAGACTTCAATTCAGCAGCTACCTTTTTATGACATGTTTTGTACATGTTGGGTAGCGCAGTTTAGGAAAAATATGATCGCGATATGGCACAGTTTATCTTCTGTCGAGAGTTTTAACAAGGTGTTTTAACAAGGTGCGCTCCACCTTACAAACTGTTTTTCTGCAGTGTTTACATTTGACCTCATTTTGTTAGGTGTTGTCTTTACTGAAGCCAAAATGTGTCCAAACAACGGACACTGCTTTTTGGGACAAGTTGCTCAGTTTACTCGGTGTTTGAGTTCTCCTCCATGTTGCTTCCATGCTGCTGACCAGACGGGGCTGGGTCACATGACTACACACGCAGTAGTACGTTTTTAAGGGCAAAGTATTAACAGGATTCAAAAAAACGAAATAACCGACATGGGAAAATTAGAGAATTAGAGGATCGGTTAGAGGATCTCATTACCCTTCGGTTTATGTTCTGCTTGTTCAACAGTTGCTATTAAACACATTTGGAGAGGATTTGAAATCCTATTTTTTTTTCAATTCTTATCATTTTGGTGCTGGTGATTTTCCTTAGGCGCTCGCTAAAACCTATTTGGGGGGCGCTAAAAATTCCTCTATGCAGGAAAAACCCTGCATGCATTCTATTTTACTGAGTGTTGCAAAACAAATTGTCCCTAGGGGATAATAAAGATTCTACTCTCTCTCCACCACTTCCCACAGGACAGCTGACGACCTCTCACCTGCCTCCTGCCCCTATGCAACCCCTAGCCTCTGCCGAGGCAACAGCCTGACTCCTACCTATGACCTAGATGTCAGCTGCTGGAACTGCTCACCAGAGCAGAGGATCTGGATGAATACGGAGTTAGAAGCCATGGGGCAACGGCAAGGATCTAGACTGGTACTAGTTAGCACATGCACACACACAAAGGCTTGTATGTTGTATGTATTGTAGGTATTCTACACGTTGTATGCATTCTTGATTGAGGCTGTTCTTATTGGACATAAAATCTCTTGTTTTTTTTTTCTTTTTACATTTTGTTAAAAGTTAATTTCCCTATTGTTGATATCTTGTAGTTATTTTGTTTATCAATGGTTGTTGCACATTAATATGCTCTCGTTTATGTAAATATATTTTCAATTATGTCATTGCTGATATCTTGTACATAAACAGTTGATCAAAATGGTTGTTTTTGTATATATCCAGTTGATCGAAATTATTGTTGCACATTAATATGCTCTCTTTTATGTAAACATACATTTTAATCATTCCATTGTTGATATTTTATACATTTCCAGTTGATCAAAATTGTTATTGCACATTCATATGCTCTGATTTGTGTAAATATATTTAATCATAAAAGATTATGATTAATGTTTATCCTACTGTTTATCCTACTGTCTTTTACTTGTCAAACTACTTTAATTAAACATTAACAATTTAAGCAAACATTCTGATTTGTATATTGCATGACCCCACTAAAAATGATAGGTGTGAGAAAGTTGGAAATGTTAGAACCTCTCATCTTAGATGGATTCCTACTCCTATCATGGAAGGAAAACTAAATCTCCTAAAAATACTGTAAAAATCACAATTTGTCATAAAAGGAAGGATCTCTGTGCATTCAGGTTCAATGCAATATAAATGTAGTATTTCAAGCTCTCAGTCAACCGACCTTCATCAGTGTATACAAGCTTGTAAAGGTTTTTGTTACTGTTTATATATAAAAAGCCCCTTATTAACATACAGATCTGGAAAAAATTAAGAGACCTCTCCGAATTTTTCTTAAATCAGCATCTCTACATGTATGGCAGCCATTCCATTCCAGTGTCTGTTAAATTCCAACACAGGCACACCTCATTTTACTTAATGAGGAACTGATTAAGGGATTACCTGAACCAAATCTAATTTAACGAGGAAAAGTATAAAAAACACTGCTGTGGTCATCACTATCCTCTTGCAATAGGACCAGCTGGATGGCAAAAACAGTGCAAGTAGTACCTCAAAGGTAATTTGAATACTATTCAGCATGACAAAAGAGTTGAAAAGAAAAGCTTTGAGTGAGGAAAAGAAGGGTTCAATTCTGGCTTTACTGGCAGAAGGATACAGTGAGCGTCAGGTTGCTTCCATCCTGAAAATTTCAAAGACGGCCGTTCATAATAACAAGGTGAAGCAACAGACATTGAGGACAACAAAGCTACAGACTGGCAGAGGGCGAAAATTACTGTCCACTGACCGAGATGACCGTCAACTCATTTGAATGTCAGTTAACAACCGTAGGATGACATCAAGTGACCTACAAAAAGAATGGCAAACAGCAGCTGGGGTGAAGTGCACGGCGATGGTTCGGGGCAGGGCTGAAGTCGTGCAAAGCTAGAAAAAAGCACTTCATCAATGAGAAACAAAGAAGAGCCAGGCTGAAGTTTGCAAAAGACCATAAGGATTGGAGCGTAGAGGAATGGAGTTAAGGTCATCTTCTCTGACGAGTCAAATTTTCATCTTTGCCCAACACCCGGTCGTCTAATGGTTAGACGGAGACCTGGAAAGGCCTACAAGCCACAGTGTCTCGCACCCACTGTGAAATTTGGTGGAGGATCGGTGATGATCTTCAGCAAGGCTGGAATCGGGCCAAGTACAAGGAATCAAGCCAAGTACAAGGTTATCCTGGAAGAACACCTGCTTCCTTCTGCTCTGACAATGTTCCCCAACTCTGAGAATTGTTTTTTCCAGCAGGACAATGCTCCATGCCACACAGCCAGGTCAATCAAGGTGTGGATGGAGGACCACCAGATCAAGACCCTGTCATGGCCAGCCCAATCTCCAGACCTGAACCCCATT
>JACXGI010009011.1:0-31660 GCA_016801175.1 Esox masquinongy
TGCAACTAAGAAAATGTCAGGAAAATCCTACTAGAACAGCTGAACTTTATTTGTGATTAATCAGAGTCACTTTAAATGATGGCAGGTGTGTAATGACTTCTATTTAACATGCGTTTGAATGTGATTGGTTAATTCTGAACACAGCCACATCCCCAGTTATAAGAGGGTGTGCACACTTATGCAACCAGGTTATTGTAAGCTTTTTATTTTTCATTTTTCCCCCTTGAAGATTTCAGTTTGTTTTTCAGTTGAATTTTTCCCATTATAGGTCACATTAAAAGTGGAAAAAGTACTGACATGATTTATCTTTGCCTCATTCTTTTACATCACAAAAACCTGGCATTTTCACAGGGGTGTGTAGACTTTTTATATCCACTGTATACGAAATTTAAGATTCCACACATTAAAAATCTGACATGGGCCTCAGACTGTCTGTAGTAAGATATGTTATTCTTTCAACTAGCCAATATCCTTCATTAACTGAGGTTTCAGATTTATTGTCCTACTCACCTAATATTGTTGCGGTTCGTAAAAATGTGCTTATCATATCTACACAGCAACACAACATTAGGGAGGAAAATAAGAACTCTTAAGAATGGTGATATTGACAGAACACAGGGGTGCATGATGTCATCAAAATCAAGGTACAATAATGAGTAATTCAGTTTAGACCTTAAACGCTTACATTAATCTACTCTATTTGTTCATTTGTCAATTGACCATTTTAGAATTTAAACTCCATCAACGAGTATCAGGCGTTGGTTTTAAAACACAAGTATTATCTCAGTTATCATTGGTAAACACAAACAAAGACAAACTATATTATTTAACCAAACTCAGTTCAGCATTTAAGATTTTATTGTGGAGAATAAACTCACTTTGACTATTTTACCCTCTTTAGTAGGCTATGACTATATTTAGATTAAAATTCAGTCCTCATGGGACACAGCGCATTTTCTTAACATTATAGACTATCGCCATGTGGACCTTTCATTCTACCACATATCCATTTGTAAGAAATAAGAAAGCAATATTTTAACCTTTGTAAGAAAACCATGAGATTATATTTTACCAGATTAGAAAATCATCAATGTACCACTGTCTAATTTATCACTCGGTTTAAATTTCCCAACGTGTACTAGCTATTAGCTCAGCACGCAGCCGCAAATTACCATACAGTGGGCCTGGTAAAGGCCTACCCATATTGTCATGGAGGCCTTACGGAATAAAACATTATCATCGCAGTAAATGCGTTTGGCTCAAATTACATAGTGAACATGACAAAGCAGAACAAAACAGGCCATTTCTTGAATGCCTATTAAAACATGTTATTTACCATCAAAGTGATTTTCAAACTACATGTAATATTCAATTAAATAAACCTGGCTATTAACGAGGAAAGTGATCAAGTTTCCTTAATAAGTTCCAGCTTCATTTAAAGTTAAGGTACGATACATTTTTGGAAATAAACATTTAAGAACTCTTAACCAATGATTATGGAAGCTCACGTCAGTTCCTTATATCGTCTATGATTCCGGGGTCCCATGACAGAGACTCCATCTTGTGACTGCTAACTTTCAGCCAGGTGGACAAACTAAATGCATCTTCGTCCATTTTGACTGTCTCCTTTGTCTACTTTCCGGCCTTACGACTCTTGTCCTCTCTCAGCCATCTTGACTTTCCTTTGTTCCAACTTTGTCTGTACCCATTCAAGGCTTCCTCAGAATCCATCTTGTTTTGCCAGAAAACTTTATTTTTCTTTCTGTCCATTTCGATTCCAGGCATCGTTTTTAATGATCCCTTTTGTTCTTGGTGTCCTATTCGCGCCATGATATTTAAACATGAACGCATGTACGTCAGAGGCTGCAGTCCTCCTGTCGTATTTGTACAACTGGACGGCATTATATTTTACGTGTACAAGTCACTGTATGATCACTGAAAACACTAATGCATTATGATCTCGCTGGTATAACAATTTTAAACTTCTGCACACTACTCAACTAGTGCGGACTCTCATTATCGCCCGAAGAGAGGTTCACCCATGTAACAACTCTACGTGGCCTAGACACAGGAGTTTCTAAGTCAACACATGACCTACAAAACTAGAGCGGACTTTCCGTACCCACACAGAAAGATTCCACACAATAAAAAGGGGAATTAACTAGGGCTTGTTCGACTATCAAATGCTTTTGCAATCTTGACAGTTCGTTATATGGTGTAACTTCACGACTCTCACAGTCCATCTGTATCCAAAATCAAGAACTCCATCAGTTAGCCAGTTAGCTCAGAAGTTCAGACGAAACAGTAGGTCTTCAGTAGAATCGCTAAGATTATCCATCTAGTCGCAGCAACATGCTGTTAGAAATCAGCCGTTTCGTACAGTGGTTGAAATAATGATCACGTGCCCGGTCGTCAAGGGAGAGAGTAATTCAATTATTTATTGCAGCATTTGATAGTCCATTGTTCATGGTGTTACAGACTCGATCTCATCTCAAAGAACTTCCGGTTGTCCTCTACTTAATAGACATTGCAACCCAGAATACACGTCAAAGTACTGTAAGCCCATTGGCTGATTACTGTCGCACTTTGACTGAACATGACTTCCTGTTCACGGATAAACAGATGTTCTGCTGTAATCCAAACATAACAGGGCATACATTCATACACTTCAACAAGTGCATTCGGAAAGTATTCAGACCCCTCCACTTGTTGTAACTTTATAGTATTATTCTAAAACTACATTTTGTTCCTCATCACTCTACATCAAATACCCCATAATGACAAAGAAAAAACAGTTTTTAGACATTTTTGAAAATAAATAAATAACAGAAATATCATATATACATTAGTATTCAGACTTTTTGCTATAATACTCCAAATTGAGCTCAGATGCATCCTGTTTCCGTCGATCATCCTTGAGATGTTTCTGCAATTTGATTGGACCCCACCTGCGGTGAATTCAATTGATCGGACATGATTTGGAAAGGCACTTTTGCTATGTAAGGTCCAACAGTTGACAGTGCACAGAGCAAAAACCCAGCCATTAGATCAAAAGAACATTTCTGAAGAATTGAAGTTCCCAAAAAACTAAGTGGCCTCAATCTTTTTTAAAAGGAAAAAATTTGGAACCATCAACACTCTTCTTAGAGCTGGCGCCTGGCCAAACTCAGCAATCATGGGAGAAGGGCCATAGTCAGGTAGGTGACCAAGAACCCGATGGCCACTCTGATAGAGCTCCAAAGTTCCTGTGTGGAGATGGTAGAACCTTCTACAAGGACAACAATCTCTGCAGCACTCAATCAATCAGGCCTTTATGGTAGAGTGGCCAGACGGATTACACACTTATAAAAACAATTTGTAATGACACATCCAAAATGTTGGCAATTGCAAAAGTCATAGACTACATATTTAAAAAGTCTGAATTACATAATATTTAGCAATTTATTTCAGGCAAGTTGCCGGTGTGTGTCTGGTGCCCTAGTTTGTTCACTCAGTTGCTAATAGTGATAACTGGACATTTTTAACTTTCCCAAATGCCTTACTAAAACTGAAAAGTAGGCTTACTTAAATAAAGGCATGAGAATAATGTACCTATTTGAATGCATGAAAGAGTAAATTGTGACATGTAATTTTTTTCCAAGTAGCTCTCATGACTCAAAGGTTGGAGGCCTAACTATGCTGATACACAGTCAGTTTATAGAGCAATTGATCGATTTTTTTGCTTAATTGATTGATTGGTTATGGTTGAGACGGCTGTGTTTAACTTGTTGTATGATTTAGTGCCTTCGGCTGATTTCAGCACCATGGACAGCGCGACGGAAAAACACACTGTGGTTTGATTGGGGGCCGGAAGGAACGATTTGCGTCTACCATTGATATTTTATCAAATGTTTTTCGTATGTGGGTTCCATAATATAGGTTAGCAGTGTGTGTAAATTGTTCGCGCAATGCCTTATTATCGGCGTGCCGCGTGACAATGGGTTTGCATTCGTTGAGGATCAGTTGCACTTCGCCGGTGGATCCAGAAGAGAGCAGCGTCGCTTCAATTCCAAACCCAGGCCTACCCCAGCTAACACGTTACGTAACCACGACCAACCGTGACGTTATGAATTGGTAATGGATTGGTAATGTTATGACATTACCTTCTCAAAACGTTGTGGCAACGTTATCCGAAGGTAATTGCATGACCACATAATTGGTAATCTTCCTTACCTCCTCAGCATGTCGCAGGAGCGTAATTACACGACGTACTGACAAGGTAACTACTTACGTACCGGTTTGGTAACGATCCTACGTAACTCCAACTTTATCTGAAGGAAATTAATGACCACATAATTGGTAATCTTCCTTACCTGCTCAGGATGTAGCAGAAACGTAATTACAGGACGTACTGGCATTGTAACAACTTTCGTACCAGTTTGGTAACGATCTTATGTAACTACAACAGGGAAATTTTAACTCCAATTTTTGTTGCTACAACGTACTTTCCTTACAATGTCACTGCTGCCACCACATCGGAAACCACGTATTTCAAATATTTCACCTGAAGATCTTTGGATTCGCAAGAATTCCCCAATCACTGCAATTCAGACCAATTCAAATAGTTCTGTACAATCTCCCACAACACAGACGGAATGCGTACAGAAATTGTAAACTGCACGCGCAGATGTGCCACAGCTCGAGCGTCCCGTCATTTCTTGTTCGTTATAGATTGTACTCCTATACTAACCTTTGACTCCCGTCAAAGGTTTACAGTATCTTAACAGACATAACCGGTGGCTATTGCACGTTTATTTTACGCCAGTTTAAGATAATTCTGATTTATGTTCTGATTTAGTCATGTCTGTGAGTTTTCACCAGTATTCTTCTGCTACTGTGGTTAGTCTACATTAGTAGTTATTGCTATTTAGAAATGTTATAATCATTGATGTTAATCATACTTTCGTTTTCTAATCTAGCAATTTTCCAATTTAGTTATTTTCTAATTAATCGTGTAGCCTACATTATAGTACTGTAATATACCTAGCTAACTACTGCAGGTAGCGCAAGTTTTCTTTTAAGGTATACCTGGCTAAATAGCTACTGCAGCTAGCAAACGGTACTGTACGACTACGTTAAACAAACATGAGTTTAGTTTGTTAAGCCGACATCATTTCTGGAGCGCCGTCATCATTTCTGGACAAGGAATCTCAGGTAAGCGTATTTAACTTCTTTACAGAGCAGATAGATAACTATCTGTCATTTGGCTAAAATCACTTTGGTAGTTCCCATCGAATTACAGTACTGTCTAGCAAGCCAACTAACGTTAGCTCAAACGTTAGCAAGCTACATTACAGTAAGTCAACTACTTACTGGCTTGGTTGGTAACTTTTTTCAAACGTAGATGAACATCGAGCCACCTCACAAGTACTCAAATGTAAAGATTTTTACTATGAGTTCCACAAGTAATGATTCAACAAGATATTTGACAAGATTGTAAAAGTGATGTAAATAAATTATGAACGAATTGAATCAAATGGTTGACACTCAAATGGTTTTATACTGTTTTTAAACTGGTTTTCATTGTCCATGTCCAAGTGCAGCAACGTGTCCAACGGCAAAGGAAGGTGAAGATAGAATTGAAGACCACTCAGACTCATTTCTGACAACTAGGAAGAGTAAATTGTCCGTCTTTGCTTGTGTGATTTTATTTTGTCAGTTGGATAATATTAATTGTTTGTTTCAATTTATAGTTCATGTTTTCTTATCTGCATCATTTCACAGTGCTTCACCATTTGAGAAGAAAATAACCCAATGAAAGTAAAACATTCATATTGGCTTGTGTTCTTATGTTTTAATTATTTGTAAAATGGCCAGTTTGATAATATTTCTAAATTTGATCAGTTGATAGCTGGAACAAAAATTTCAATGATTGGAGAAGGATAGAACTCTACTAGTGGAAAAAATAACTGTTTATCATGGCTATTGCCATTGAAGACCTACAATTTCATTGGAGTTAACTAGATGAGATTTGCTACTTTATCCTTCCTGATGGTTAAGAAGTCCCACACAGTTCTGATATTAATTTCTGTGCTGTTGACCAACTTGGGAGTGTGAGGTGGGTGATAAATAAAAAAAAAATTAAATTACATAAGTGTGCTTGTTTGTCTGTAAATGTATAAACGTTTTTGCTACATATACTTTTTTGCTACATGTGGGTCTCTTGTATATCACAGGATGTCATGTACTTCGCTAGGAGAAATTGTCTGGACTGATGATCTAACAGCATTGCCATTATTGTATGTGGGAAGGGGTTGATAAAATAAATATATAATATAAATACGTAATACCTCACTGTAAAACAAAACGTCTGTGTAGAACCCTGCTGAAATTTGTTGTGCACATTTAAGAGTTCATGTAACAGTTGGAGCAGGTAAACACAAGGTTGGAGAAAGGACAGAAATTAACTTAGCTGTACATTCTAGCTGTAGGTATGAATATAAAAATGTGAGAGTAAAAAGGGCAATGAATGGTGAACTGGATAGGATGGCAGGGATTCGCGATTACCAACCGACAACCTTAGAGATATCACGTTGCCACGACATGCTAGCAACCAACTGACAACGTCAATTAGTTACGTTGTAGCGACAACAAGAAAACTTTCACTTTTCCGGTTGTGACAACGTAACTGACAACGTCGCTGCTACCTAATTTCGGTCGCCAGATAACGTCGTAACAACATTGTGACAACGAAAAATTGTTAGCTGGGACGGTCCAAAAATCTGGCATTCTGTGACGACGTAATGGTAAAACGCCCATAACTGCACACTGAACCAAACAGATTTATTTTGCTATTCCATTGTTCAGTATGTACATGTGTGCATGCGGCTTTATGTCTAAATATACCTAAATCAGAACGGAGGAAACAACTTTATTGTTCCTGCGTTTACAGTAACAGAAAAGTGGGAGGGAGTGCGTGCACATCTCCGTTACTTAGCGGGTGTTTGGTGGTGGGTCTGGTCTCCGGTTCTGGAGCAGGGCTTTTCGGTGATGCGCATGCTCACTAGAAGGTCTCTGGAATCTGCTGCAGCTAGCACTACAGGGCTGAAGAGTCGACGCTGCCTTGGTAACGACACATGCGGGGCACGAGCTGGGGACCCATATTTCCCGACTTCAAAGGCTTCTTCCTCTTACCCCTCCATCCATTTCTCCATCCCTGTTTCTCACCAACAGCCAACTGGGCGTCTTTGCGTCCGCTGTTATGGACCCCTGTAATTGCAGACAAGGCTGAAAAGGAGGGACATTTTATAAACAAAAGAGAGCACCGGTAATATCGGCGCATAGGCAGGTAGGCAACCTGGGTATTTTAAATCCGCTTTGCTTGTCAATTTAGCTTACGGTGTAGCACTGGGCTAACTGGAGCCTCTGTTGGGAAATATCACGTTTGTCATTGTCATTATGCATTACTAAGCACGGAAATTATCACATAGCCTACCTTACACAGCAGCGCTGCGAGAGTCGGCTATCTATCCGTGTCAAAATGAGGACATTTGTTACAGATTGTTCATGTCATGCGATTCGCCGATAATAAGTCGATTGACACACGTTCTGTTTAATTTAGTCAATTGATTGTTCGTTTAAAGTTACAGTTCACGCTCTGCCCTGGTTATGTTTCTCTGTTTTGGTTATTCATCTCGATTCTAAATTAACGTATTGAGCGTGCTTACACAGTGTTACGTTGTCTGAAGGATAGGCTCGGGGATTTGACAGCCTTATCGCACGCATGTCCAAAACAAGTGGCCATCGCAGAAACCTAGAACTGGTTGACACCCTATTCCCAACAAGCACTTCTTTCACAAAGATGCATACTGCTGTTGTCAGATGTAGTGTATAGTAAATGGTATAGGGTGCCACTTAGGACATAACAAAACTAGACGTGTTTAACCAGCTTGGTTCTAGGGTTTAGTGTCGAGGATTATTCTCGGGAGAGCCGGACTCACTGTCAACAACCGTTACCGGCTGCTGCTGTTATCTCCCGCTGTCCATGCCAAATTTCACAATGCGTCTAGCGTTCAGTTGTTAAATTTTGTGACAGTGGTGTCTTTTTTGTGTAGGCTAGCTAGTGTTAATGCATTGTAACATTTAGCTTATGTTTCGCTGGGGTCTTGTCTTCTGTAAAACCTCGGTAGAGTGCTGCTTGAATAACGCGTCCAAGTGCTAAAGGAGATGAAGTATTTGTACTAGATTAATAATTTCATTCGTGTGAGTGAAATGGTTTAAAGAGTTGGTTAAAAAATGAGATGTAGGTTAGAGATAATTGCATCTTATGTTTACTTGCTTATCCGTGGTTACTACTTCTAACATTTCAAGACATTGCTCCAACAATGTGTCCTTTTTTAAAGGATAAAATGTTCCTTTCATATTGGACTAATTGTGATTTAGAATTTTCAAAGGATCTCTTTGTTGTTTCACTATCATAATATCATCTCATGTTTTTGTGAGAGGGGAAGTTTGACTGGTAAAACGTAATTAGGCTCTTAAAAAGAGAGTCAACAAGGCAACATGGATTTAGAGACTGTCTTCCTGTTAATTTGAAATAATGATGAGCCCATGAAAACACGTGGATTTCACAAACACTCTCTCTCACACACACACACACACACACACACACACACACACACACACACACACACAGACCCTCATTTGGCACAGTACATGCAAAGGCAAAGGGGAGTGCCCTGGGACAAAGAGACAAGAGCTCAGATAGATAACTATCCCCAATGCATTTTAAATGGAGGAAGTCAATGCATTTTCAGTGGAAGATTGAAATGCGTTTTCAATAGGGGGTAAATGTGTTAGCACACTGTGAACAGATGACCAGGGGGGCCCATGGGGATAGCAAGTAGGCTGGCTGTTAGAGCATTTGAACAAGTTTGCTAAAACAAATCCTGATCTGGCAAGGTGAAAAAAATCGGTTGTTCTCTCCCTGAGCCAGGGAGTAAACTCTAATTGAACCACGGGATCTTGCTGTAAATGAGAATGTGTTCACAATTAATATGGTAAAATTAGGATAAAAGTCCTGTCAAAACTGATGACTGACTTTTCCAGCCAAAGTAAATTGAAAACAACTGAACAGAGTTGTTGGATGGCAGTCTTTCTGTCTTACTTGTGGTGTTTGAGGTCACTTTGACACAGAACAAAATTCCAAGGCAAAACAAACTCTTTGCACTCTGTGCCTGGAGAAAATTGCAGCTCAGATTATAGACACATAGGGTGTTTTATATTGTTGTTTGGCTACAGTTCAAATTTCAAGTGGGGTCTGAAAACAACTTCTGCTCCTACAGACATTGCACCTTGACCTGAACATGTAGCATTTCAGATGCTTGACAATCAGGACCAGCCCGACTATTCAACTTTGAGCTCATCCTGTATATTGAATCACACAGATTGTCTCTATCTCTCTCTCTCTCCCTGTCTTTGTCTCAGTATTTATTTATATTCTGGGGTTACCTGGTGTGTTAATGTTTAGGCCAAGGTTGGTATTCTTTTATTGTTTTGGAGAAACAATATCTGGGCAGAATTCTTCCGTTCCTGATCGTGGCATTTGGACTTATTTTGGAACACATGTTGTTCCAAAACAAGTCACACATATTGTTTGTTTTAATGAGATTCACTCATGAATGTCCATGTCAGAAGTTCTAGGTGCTGCTATACTGTAGGTCCTGCTTGTTTGGGGACAGAACCAGATCAGCAGAAAACAGTAAACATTTGATTTCCAAGTCCAGCAGGGTGAGTCCTATATTTAATTCTCTCTCCCATTCAATTTAAAAAGCTTTATTGGCATGGAAACAATTTCTTCTGAAGTTGGTGGAGTGGGGGGAGCAGGAGGAGGCCCGGCCAAAGAATCAGCAGCTAAGCGGCTAATGGCTGGGGAGCCTCCCTCTGGAGGGGCGTAAGAGGCACTTGAGGGATGAGGGAGCAAAGAAGGGATGAGGGCTAGTGGATGAGGAGTAGCCTGGCTCACTTGAGTGAGTCTTATGGGGGTTAACCAGGGGTGGTGGAAGGAGTGTGCAGTCAGGAAGGGGGCGGTATCCAGCCTGTCTCTCTGCTGTATCAGCTCCTTGACCTGGTGTAGCTGTTTCGTGTAGCTCCTGCCTTGGTGCCTTGCATTTCGTTTTTGCCTCTAGGGCACAGGTAGTTCCGTTTTCTGATGGTCTCATTTATGACCCTGGCTTTCCCTCTTAAGGATACTTGACTCCGAGCAGAACAAGGTTTATTACATATTATTTATTGTAATAAAACAATGTTACTATATAGCTAACTAAAAGGCCATTTTATTTAGTATCGTAGGCTAGCTTTTTAGCTTCTTTTTATTATAACTATTGAATGGATCAGGTTACATGTAATTTTTCCTAATGGGGTAGCGTTCATTCACAATGTCAAATGGCAGAAATACTTCTCCATTTGGAACTATGCCTCACACTAATTAAAACTGCTAAATTCAAAAGACAAATATGTACATAACTCAGCAAGGTCCCTTCCATAGAATTATGGCGTTCACTCCCAAAAAGCCAACTTTTAATGACTAGGGGTGCAATTGTACGCCTAATCCACAGTACAGTACGTATTGCAGTTTTCTGTACAGCGCAAAATGTATTCATACTAGGGATGTGCATGACAAATATTTTCACTATCGATAATTCCTCAGCTTTTGTTGTCGAATAGGCGACCACACCCACTCGTTTCAAAAAGAGAGGTAGGCCTACTAAAAGAAAAAAATGTTAATTGTAATATGTTTTGCAATAAATTCTACATTTTATTTAAAAATGTAGTTAACAACCTCAATAACGTTTTAGTATTTAGGCTATATATACAATTAGGCTATATATACTTTTACTCGGGAGAAATTCAGATTCAGAAATGTCATAACAGCAGCAAATAACCTATTTATGTTGTCTCTGCAATGCAGAGACAACATAAATATTGATATTGGGGCGATTTTGTAGAACTAGCTCTAGTTCAGCTCACAAAACAACAGTTGGAAGAGACAACAATTTTGTAATTTTGTTACATGACCAAAGACTCTTGTTTAAACAGAATAGCCTAATTTTATAAGCATTCAACATAGGGTAGCTAGCAATATTTTTTTGATTCGGGTATTAATTCGGGTTCACGCGGGAACCGTAGAGAACCCCTGTAGTGTAGTATGGTTACAAGTACATGTGCCGTTACAGGCCTATTGTTGATCCTGGCTCATGTGCTGTCTGCAATAGCCTGGGTACAAGATTATTTTGCTCACAATGAGTTATAAGACCAGAAGGACAGTATTAACAGAGTCAGTATTAACACAAGGCCTCAAACACTTTGAAATGGCCTTTCCTTCACTGAAAGGCTAGGTGGAGGGAGACAAGGTATACATCATTACCTTGGGAAGGTGACATGTGACACGTAAGATTTTCACCTATTTACATAATAAAAACATGTTTCTCTGATGCAAATCTGGCCACAAGTATTGTTCATCTAAATAAAACGTAGTGTAAAAACACTTAAAGACACAGAGGCTCTAGATCCAGGACAGAAATATAAAGCAGAGGTCCCAGAAGTATCACAGTCCGCGCATGCCCCCAAAGATCCCAGAAAGCATACGCAGCCTACACTTCACAAACACGGCCATGCCCCCCAGTATGCCAAGCTGAGGGAGTCCTGTTAAAGCTGGACTGTGCTGAATTTAATGTGTTTACAGAGGCCAGGCTGAACTGCAAAATAAGGAAAGCAAAAAATGCACTGTTGAATTTAAAGGAGCACTTCAACCTGGGGGGGCCTTAGTTGGTGTGTATAATGTCTGAAAGATTTCTAGGGCAGTGAGATTTATTACACACAAAATTTGCCAGCAGGAGCATTTGTTTTTTGCACCACATAAAGCCCACAGTACACTGCCTGCAGAATTATTAGGCAAATCGTATTCCTCAAGATTTATTTTATTGTTAAACAAACACAATGCTCTCAGCCAATCCAAAATATAATTGAACCTCAAACCTGAATGTTTAATAAATGAAAAAATAGTTTTGATCTTTCTCAGGGGAATACATAAGTGTGCACAATTATTAGGCAACATTTAGTGTGCAGAATTATTAGGCAACTAAATTACAACTCACTTGTTTATTCTCAATTTTTAGAGTAAGTGCAACAAATAAGTAACACAAAATGATTAAATGAAAATTCAACTTTTGCTGAAGCAGCAACCACAGCCTCCCAAATGCTGTTCTAAGAGGTGTATTGTCTTCCCTGACTGTAAATCTCACGTTTGAGAAGGGTACAGAAGTTCAGTCAGGTAAGGAAGGGGGCCAGGTCATTATTCGGGCATCTTTGAGGCCCTTGTTTGTTAGCCAAGCAGTGGAGTACTTGGATGCATGTGATGGAGCATTGTCCTGTATAAAGAACATGGCCTTCTTGAATGCTGAGGACTTCTTCCTGTACCAATGCTTGAAGAAAGTATCTTCCAGATACTGGCAGTAGGTATTGGAGTTGAGTTTCAGTCCATCATCAACCCGAAAAGGTCCACCTACCTCATCCTTAATGATAGCAGCCCATACCAGTACCCCTCCTCCATCTTGCTGGCGCCTAACTTGAAGTGGTGCCCTGTGTCCATAAGTGATGGCCACAGGCCCATCCATCTGGTCCATCAAGAGTCACTCTCATTTCATCTGTCCATAAAACCTTTGAAAAATCTGTCCTCTGGTATTTCTTTGCCCAATCTATACACTTCAACGTGTGAATCTTATTCAGTGGTGGTCTTCTTTCAGCCTTCTTGACCTTGGCCATGTCTCTGAGCACTTGACACCTTGTACTTCTGAACACTCCAGGTAGGTTGTAGTTCTGGAATATGGTGGCACTGGAGGATAATGGGTTCCTGGTAGCTTCACGTTTAATTCTTCTCAAGTCTTTTGCAGTTAATTGGCATCTTTTCTTCTCCATGCATTTGTTGCACCCCAGTTGACTAATCGCAACAAAACATTTGAGTGTCCGGTGGTCATGCCTCAATAGTTTAGCTATTTCAAGAGTGTTGCATCTGTCTGAAAGGCATTTTATAATTTATGACTTTTCAGTGTCAGTTAAATCTCTTTTTTAGCCCATTTTACCTGAGGTCATGAAGCTGCCTAATAATTATGCACACCTTGATGTAAGGTGTTATTCACTGTTGCCACACCCTCCCTCATTACACAAATACATATCACCTGAAAATTATTAAATCCAATGAGCATTTAAGTTTATATGGTTTGTTGTTAGAAAATGTGCATAGAAATAATAATATGATCAGAATACTCACTTGCCTAATAATTGTGCACACGGTGTATTATATCACGCTGTGTATTGAGTGAGCGAGATCTGAAAAATGAATACAGTCATGTTTTGTTTCATTTTGCTAAGACTCCATGTTGTACCAATCACGCATCAATCGAATGTCTTTCAGTAATGTTCCTATCAGCAGATATATTAATGAGTGTACAAGGTGTCAGCATCTTTCCTTTTTCTAAAAGACAACAACTCTACAAGCGATTACTTCCTGCTGTGCGATAGTTACTCCACCACACTCAGTGGATTCTTTCAAAGTTCATCCCGCAATAGACTGGATACTGTACACTGGATACTGCTAGCTGTCTAACTTCACAATGAGCAACATAATGGCTTGTCGTCATGATTAGAAGGATTTGTTTTTGGAAGTGATCTTACATTGTGATATTGAACCAAACATGTTTGAACCAGAGTCAGCTGGATTTGAGAGACAGTGGTAACTGGATATAATTAGGATTTTCCTGTCACTAAAATGCAATAAAATAAGGATTAAAGAATGTATTTACTAACTGCATTTGGACCACAACATTTTAACAGGTCAAAAGCAGCAAATGAGTAAGTTAATTCTATAGATTTGTGCATTGCTTCTTGATAAACAAACAGTGGGAATTTACTGCTTATTTTGGCAAGGTTAAAAAAACTAACTACTGTGATCCGTGGCTAGTAAAATTTATTTTGAAACTGTGCGTCCTGAGCCACAAAAGCTGCATTGCAAGCAGAAACAAACTTAAAAACAATTTCAAAAGGAGATAATTAATGACACAAATGTATCATTTCTAACATTAGTAATTGGTACATTAAGTAGTTATGCTATAGTGAAATGCCCTTTAAACAACGTTACTACAGCTTGGTTGCACAAAACACGAAGGGAAAGAGTGGTGGGAGATGATTTTTAAGTAGACTAAGGCAGTTAAATTAATGCCAATCATGGCGTGAATTTCTCACAACTTTATTTGCAAATAAATACATTTGATTTGATTACATCAACACATTTGGGCACAAGTGTCTAGGAAAGAGATTATGACCACAGGGTTGTCCATAACTAGGTTTTCATCTTTGCAAACTATTAAGCGACCACCACTTCAAACATACAATATAGTTGTCACATGGTATTCAAATATGAATTATTGGATATGGTACAGTACAGTATGTATGGAACACCTGGATAACTTTACTGTCTTTGACACTACATGTGGTGTAGTCCTCACAAAAAAAATCTAGGCTCTCTAAAATAGAATTTTCTATTTTTATTTTGGGCATCCTACCTTTCATTTAAGTTGCCATGGTGACCACTGCTCAAATATCTCATTTTCATTTAAGCTTTTTCCTCATGTTATCAACTGAATACCATTTTAAATAATGAGTAAATACATTAATTGTATTTATCTGAGCTCATAAATCTGTGACAGACTGCCCGTTCTCTCTATTCTCTCTCTCTCTCTCTGCCTTTAGATATTCTGCCAACTCACTGTCTGTTCGGATAATCTTGTGTTGGAAGGACACCACATCTTAGAATTTCACAAATGCATATCTCAGTGAGTCAGGTAAATTCACTGCACAGTATGATAGGCTACATCATCAGCTTTTCTCTAAGCAGACTCTGTGCATTGTTGAGTAGATTGCTTTGTGAATGACCCATTCTGTTGTGGTCCTGCAGTACTTAGCAGTAGGAGAGAGAATGTTTAGCTTGTGTGTTGCGGTCCCAGGCCCAGACTGTTAATGAGAATGTCTACGTCAGGGAAAACCGAAGAGAATCAGCCATGAAATAATTTTAGTCTGAACGGATGGTAAGACAAGGCCAGAAACATAAAGAATTGTTCCTAGAAGAATAGCTGAAATTAATTGTGTACATTTTAGTCATTTAGCAGACGCTGTTATCCAGAACAACTTGAAGGATCAATTAGGTTGAAATGTCTTTATAAAAGGCATTTTTCAACTTGTCTGCCCAGGGATTTGAATTGCCAACCTTTTTACTACACATTTCTAACACTAGTCTATCCTCCGCACAAGTTTGTGGACGATTTGGGAAGTCCAATTTTTATCTGTCAGATGTAACCATATTTTTTCAAAGACTTAATTTGAATGAAACATGTCCAGTTTCTCTTCTCTCCTGTTGAATAAGGTAACCAGTTTGTGAAATAATACACTATTGGAAACTGTATGGCATGCCTAGCATGATATTTGTGTATGCGACAATTCACTTCAGACTGTCAGTGCATTAGAACTCATTCATTCCCAGATGCCACTGTAGTCAGAAGCTATAGAATGAGACAGGCGATCTTAGTGATTGTATTAGTATCTCACGGGGGATGGTATGTTGCTAGCTAAAGTTATTGGGATATTGTAGCATGGCCCAGCCACTACACTAAGGCCACTATTCAATAGAGTGGCTCGGTTTGCACTTTTCATCCCTCGACTAACAAAGAATGTCCCAACAAAAGGCAGTTAATACCATTCAACACACATTTTTTAGAAAGCTCAATATGGAAGGAGAAAGAGAGAGTTTTCCTGGATTGGGTAGAGACAGGCAGGTTAACCGTAAGTCGCACAACTAAATGACTAAAATGTGGGGAGAAAAGGTTTTGATTGACATTTCTCTGGTGCAGACTGTTCAGGCACACACACACGAGCGGTCTTCCGTCTCATACACACCTGGCCTTACATACACATAACGGCTGGGGAATTCATGCGTACTCAGCAATATTCACGCTCACGTTACCGTGGCGTGGATCAATAAAGTCGGCCGTTTCACAGTTGACAAGGGATGTGTTAATATTTGCATGTGGCACCTCTGGTGGGATTATATATTGATCAGTCTGAGTCATTGATCCGCTGCAGACCCCTGCTGTCAATCTCAGCCCTTATACAGAACAGAACCTGTTCACCCGGTCTACCTCCAATCTTAACTCTTTCTATCATGTGTATAAACTGTCTCTAAGAATGAATTTGTCAGTCCACATTCATTAAATTTATTTCCATGCCTCAGACTGTCCCCAAGCTGTTATGCACAGTGTATTTCAGTGTGGGATATCGACAATTCAGTGTTATCCATAGTGAGAGTGATCATAGGATTCTGTTGGAGAGATGTTAATGAGTAAAGTATTTGTCATTTCATTTTGAGTAAATATCCTGTTGTTGATTCACATGACTGTGATGCATGAGTCCAAATACAAAGACGACCTGAGAAAGTACTTGTGTGCTAGTATAAAGCTGAGAAGGTACTTGTGTGCTAGCATAAAGCTGAGAAGGTACTTGTGTGCTAGCATAAAGCTGAGAAGGTACTTGTGTGCTAGTGTAAAGCTGAGAAGGTACTTGTGTGCTAGCATAAAGCTGAGAAGGTACTTGTGTGCTAGCATAAAGGTGGCAGATGGTTGAAGCCACCAATAACTGTGACACCAGAAAGTGTCTAAAAACAAGGTTACATGATTAACATAAGATCAGATTACCCACCTTGAGTCATTACCCAACCATATGGAATAGGAAGCCCTAGGAATTTTTAAGGCCATATTTATCCAAGTGCATATTTAGTGTCAATATGGCGGATGTAAGATATCTCAATCTGTAGCACCTTTGACCTTTGTCATATTCTTTATCACTATCAGGGCAGTGTGCTGTTATTTGAGAGTGGGAGCATTGTAGTCTTAGTGTGTGGGAGCGCATAGTGTTTGTGAGGGAGCGTGTAGTGTTTGTTAGGGAGTGCGTAGTGTTTGTGAGTGGGAGTGCGTAACCTCTGAGTGGGAGCGCATAGTGCATATTCCTGTGAGAGGGCTGTGAATGTTGGGGGAGTGGTTGAGATTTCCTAGCTCCTTAACTGCCTTCCTTCCTGCCTTCTTTCGTCCTTGTCCCTGCCTTCTCAATGTACTCCTTAGAGAAGCTAACTAAATATAACTGACAGAGAGAACGACTGAGGAAGCAAGAGAGGGGAGCGGAGTTACTGGGACAGAGAGAGAGCGATAGAAAAAGAGACCGCAAGATCCCTGCAATGCACTGCTTCTTTCTACATCCTGCTCAATCTGAATAGTATCTGATTGCCTTAACAGTCTGTGGTGTGTCCGTCGAAGGGCAGAGTTACAGGGGATATCTTTTTTTCCTGTGGAGCTTTGAACCTTTTCTTCCTCTCTGCCCAAACCTCTCCTGCTACAAACCCGTTTTATCTGATGTTTATTCTCTGTTGCTTTGAAATATCAGTGAACGACCGAGCAGCACAATAATAATTATAGCTCTAGCTTGAGCTCCTTTTGCCCCCGTGTTCCAATTCCCCATTCCCATGCCTAAAGCTTGCCTACCGTCCAGTCCAGCCAATTTACCCAGCACCATACCCAAGGACCTGGGCCATATTATAGTCCAACCTGGGGGGTTCTGGTTCGAGATAGAGTCTGCTTGTGCACAGCCGAAAACGTTCCAGCCCAACCTGTCATGTGGCTGGTGTGCATGGATGACTTGTTGCGATTGTGCTGAGGGTAACATGTTTAATTGTCTCCGACGGACGAGGTCAGAGAAGGAAAGTAGAGTGAGTTCACCCACAAACGCGCACGCACACACACACACACACACACACACTCTTTCTCTCTCTCTGTCACGCTGTCATTTAATTCTGTCTTTCTCTCTGAAATTAATAAAAATGCACATATTACCCTTACTTTTTATTATAGCATAATAAAAGTAATAAATTAGTTAATGATAATGAAGATTGTTAATAGGAAGCTTGTTAATTAGTGGTAATTGACAAAATGTGCCTAGTCATTCCAAATAAGACTGTAGTTGATTTACTTCTAAACAACTCTGTATAACTCGATGTAAATGCATTTCCCCAGGAATCTGATTGAGAGGAAATGGTTACTTGTCTGCTCTGGAGAATTATCATTATTATTGACTGCAGTGATGTTTTTTGTTTATGCTATGGTATTATGCTATTAAGCTATTAAATTAGGTTATGTAATGTAGTACATTGTCACAAAACATGGGTGAATTATGTGTCTTGCAGTTGATAGCCGGCATTTTCAAAATGGTGTTAATCGGCACAAGCATAGACGTAAATAATCCATTAACACGTGCTTGTGTGTTTGCAAGGGCGTAGAAGCAGGGGAAGACGGGGAAAAATGTCCCCCCCAATATTAGAAGCAGGTCAGTTGGTGCCTCCCAACAATAACATCCCTTTGCAAAAAATATTAGACTCATTCCCACTGCTTTGCGTGCCCAGTGGTCAGCGCAACTCTGTACAACTCAGGAAGATCTAAATACACACCCCCATGAAACTGATTGAGATCAATGGTTAGGCTTGTACTATGGCTGAAACAGCAAAAGTGGGAACAACATGACTACTGATGCCTTGTTTTCCTATGGAATACCAAGTTGTTCCCAGTTTTTTTAGATTGACTGTTTGGTAATCGTTCACCTGACCTGTTTACCCCTCTGTTCCTAACAGAAAGCCTTGCTGTCCTCCTCCCATGTCTCACGCAAGCTCTCTCATGCTCACTCTGCTTCCCTCTCCCTTTTTGTTGCGCTCTTTTTCTCTTTCTGTGCCATTCTTTCTCTGTCTTTCTGTTTCTTTCCCCTTTTCTCTCTCTCTCCCTCTTCTCTCTTCTATCAGTTTCTCTTCCCCTCTCTTTTTTCTCTCTCTCCCCTTTTGTGTCATTTTGTACTGTATCTTCCCTTTCTCTCTGTTGCCCCTTCCTATTTATATCAAGCCAAAATGTGAAGACTTCAAAGGAAACCATGGAGATGCCTCCCCTCCCCTAAGAAGAGACAGAAATGCCAGTTGTTTTTCGTTCCCTGTCATTCCCTCCAGTCAGGTTAGTATTTTGCATAATTTGGTTTTAGGATTAGCACCTTGAAGTGCAGTCGTAATTCCATTTCTGTGTAATGACAATCGTACAATGGAGTCCCCAAAGCGTCAACAATCACATACATATCAAAGAGTTTAGAGGGGGAAGGGGGTAGAGGGGGGAGGGGATTTTCGGAATTGTGGAATCAGTGCTGTCGATTGCAAATGTAAACTCTCTGCTCAACTGTTGTCTGTTCAGACTTGTGGTAGCAGTTGAAATGACAAAATCCCCTTTTTGATATAAAGGTATTTTGCATATTCAAGTATTATAATGTCATTTTCATTCAATGTTGTACACTCTGCCAATCTAAAAATGTGCATATTCATATTAAGCTGTCTGATTTATCAACCCCTGTGTTAGCTTAGCCGGGGCTACACCCCAGCTTGTTAGTCATGATTCTCTCAGCAGGAGGGAGTACATTAACAGACTCCTGCCATGTCTCCTCCTGTAATAACGGCTATAATCAGTGAGGCTAGCTAGATAATAAGCATGCCATTCAGCTTGCATTAGCCTAGACTATGCAGACAGATGTCACACAGTGGGTGGTTAGCGTATAGTAAGCTGACTGAATAAGCAGCTACTGTAGCTGCATAGGCTAGCTAGCTAATTAGCTAGTAGCTAAGCTAGAGTTAGCCTGGCGACATCTCGAAAGTAGCAGACTAAAAGCCCTTTTCTCTCAGATTCTGAGCTTAGGGTTTAACAGACTTACAAGCCCTGTCTCTCCCTATACGCGTACCCATCTGACCCAACTGTACTCATCCATCTTTATTTATTCAGAGGCTAGCTAGCTAATTAGCCTCAAAATTAGTCTAGTGAACTCAAGACTTTAACAGGCTGGTGTCACAGTGGGTGGTTAGGAGAGGATGATGTTGATAGCATAAACTCTGGGTCTTTTACACATTCCTACAGGGAGGCACCAACAGGATGAAGGAAGGGAGGGAGGGAACGCAGCTAATACCTCTTAGTCATCCTTCTGTTCACCTCCCTTAATCTCCGCTCCCCCTCTCTATCTTTCCTTACAGCCTCCCCCTTATCCTTTACTGTCACTTCACCCTACCCTGTCTCTGTTAAACATGCCCTCCCCCCACACCCTTTTGGCCAGAGAGTGTGTGCAGTGTCAAACTCAATTGAAAAAGGACGATGACAGCACTTATTTCATTCACACAGGGTATGTAGAGGAGTGCCACCTAGGGGGTGGTAGGTAACACTATTGACCAGCCAGGTAACAATCACACAGACCTTTACTGGGAGAAACCCAGTGCAGGATCGTCAAGCTGCTGTCTCACCTGTTATTAGAGTGGATGTGAGTGAGTGTACCGGTCACATTTGTTAATGCATGCTGCAACACGTAAATCTTAGGTAAAGCACATATACTGCATTGGTGCATCAGTAGTTTTGTCTGTGGGCCTGGCGTGGTCCAGTGGTTCAAATATATTATGAAATGAAAGTGTAATTGTACAAGATGTAGAAAAACAAAACAATATTCATATTAGTGTATGAATTTTATTTTCATTGTTTATTTATTTGTCATAGTCCTTTTGACTCATTTTATTTACGATAATTTTCTGGCTTTTTTACCAAACGTTGCCAGCCAATGCTAAACATTGTTGTAGTTCATGTGCGTACGAATGCTGAAAAGCCATGTCGTATGAGAATGTTTACCAAAGTGCAACCTGAATGTTGGCTGAAGGCATCCTGAAGGCTTTTGTGGTATATAGTGTGACGTCTGCTCCCCGTGGCACCGCAGCTCCTCTTCCTATCCGGCGTTCCACCTCGCCAGTGTACTAACCACCGGCCGGAGAGTGATGGAAGCAGCGCACCCCGCGAACGCACCTGTTTTCACTTTGTCATTAGTTCAGTATATATTGGTTCTGTTAGGCACAGTTCAGCATGGATAATTGTTTTCCCGTTGTATATTTGTGAGGTGCTGTTGAATTTTAGAGAACAAAATGCAAGAGCTTAACACCATCACATATAGTCAGTATACCACAGCTATGGACTGTATCTTGAAAAACAGCATTTAGACTTGGTATACTGTTACCTCAACCCTTGATAAAGAAAAATGTTAAATAAACATTTGATAAAATAAACAACACAGGTAACATGCTATGTTGTAATTTTCTGATCTGTAGTATATTTTACTTCATTAATGATTCAAGAGAATTAATGGCAATAAAACATTTCTGAAATTATAAGAATTATGAATATCATTTTGTATTTCAACAATTTTTTGACGCCCTTGTTTTCAGTATTTAGCGCACTCCATCTTTAAAAGTATAACAGCACTGAGAGAACACATTGGACGGTATCGTAGACTGTTCCTCCATACAGAATCTTTCCAGATCTGTGAGATCCTTTGTCTGTCCTTATGTACAAACCACAGTTCTTCAATTGGATTTAATTCCACTGACTGTGATGGCAATTGTAAAATGTTGATTTTGTAGTCAAATATTTCATGTTGTTGCTTAAAGATCCACTTGTGGTCAGGTTTCAGCTTCCAAGACAGAGGCAACGAGGCTAAAATTTCCTAGTACTTGGTAGAGTTCATGGTGCCTTGGTTTTTAAAGTCCACCTAATCTCAAAAACTGCAACATTACAGGTTTAACTGTATAACTCTTCAATGCACCATCATACCCGGTCATAAAGTGCTTGAAACTGCAAAACAACAGTGACTACAGAAGTGCCATTTCTTGCCGACCTCTACAATTTCCTGAAACACAAATCCAAGGAAATTATGTCAGGTTTTATAACAAAAAATGTTGTTGTTGCATATAGTTTAGGCCACACGATGACCTGTTTGTTCATGTGGTTTGCTGAATTCACAGTACTGAATTGGATGCATTGAAATCCAATGTAATCAAATTTCATTTAGAGAACAATCCAGCTTGATGCCAGTGACACCTTACATGAGTTCATCTTTATGAATGAGGTAGGGTTCATCCTCACAAAGCAAAGGCGACCATGCTGACCACCATTCATTGTGGATATCCCTGGTTATCCCTGGGCAATGTTACACCATCTTTTACCACCATGGTACTCTAGAGTCATGTAACATCAGCAAACAGCTGGTGTTCAAAGATGGTCGTCGAGAAGCTCTTTTTCAACATGGGCAGAGAGAAGTGTGGTCGGAGCGGCCCTGTTATGTTGCCGTTTGGGACAACATTGTTTTCACTAAGCTGTTCTGGTCCAGAAATGGTTCATCAATGATCCATGATTTACAAATCTGTACCTCCCACCATACTCCCCTTTTCTCAAACCCATAGACGGGTTCTTCTGAGTATGGAAGGGGTAAGTCTACTGAAGAAATCCCTATACAGGAAAACCGTCTTCAAGTCATGGAGGAAGCTTGTGGGGGCATCACTGTGGAGTCCTGTCAGGGATGGATCAGGCATCCCTGGGCACATTTGCCCCACAGCCTGGCTAGAGAAAACATAGCCTGCGATCTAGATGAAAATCTCTGGCCTGACCCAGGTCAGGGACTGGATGCTGAGCCTGAGGCAGAACATCCTTTTATTTTTATTACTGTAACTCTTTGCCTTTGTGAAAATGGTCTTACTTTTCCTTCCTTGTTTTTTTGGGCTATATCTCCTTAGCACAAATACATTTTTGGTTAATTTCAAGTTGGTGACTTAGAAAAACCCCTAAAAAAGGAACAATTGTGGTTTTTAGGTATTGTCTGTATACTTCAGCATACTCTCTGATATATGCAAGTGCAACATTCATATTGGAATTTCTTAAATAGTGTTTTAAATTCCTCTCAGCATCGTACAATGCGTGTATTCAGTAGTGTCATTGTATTTGATTCTTTTTTTGGCTTTAGAAGGCAAAGTTTCATTTATATAACAGATAATATGGTTTTGAGTATACTATTACATTTTGAATGAGAGGTCTGGGGTTAGGCCAGTATGGTGTGAGTTTTGAGATGTGTGTGTTGGTCAGTGTTCCTAAATGTAGCACACATCCAGGAAATGTGTTTTAGCAGTTGTTGAAAAACTCTAAGGGTGCCAATATTTTTGGGGGGGATATCATGTGACAGCGTTTTCAAAACAAAGCGCAATGGTGCAGACTTTCATAGAGTTTTGCAATGTCGCTTTTGGGTTTTGTGGCGCACGTCGCAGGGTAGGCTCCTCAGGGTGTTGCTATAGCAACGGCCCCTTGGCGCAAACGACACACTTTTTCTCGTCTCGTCTCTCCACTCCTTTTTCTCTCCTGCACTCGTTCACCCGCTGTTATTCCTACAAGCAAAAACAAACAACCACTTCTGTTGGAGCACAGGCCGTGATAACAGTGGCTAGAGCGACAGATGGAATAAGACTCCTGGGGAGGAAGACAGAGGCAGGGGAGAGAAAAACAGAAAGGCAGAAGAATGCTTACGATAGCTCCCTCTCCGGTACGGAGTTCAGATAGGGAGAGAAAGGAGTGAAGAGAGTAGGAGAGAGAGAGAATAGAGGCAGAGGAGGGAGACAGGAAGACAGAGAATCAGAGAGAGATGTAGATATATGAAGGGTATGCCACGGAGTGATCTGTGGACCCTACAGTGGACATACAGTCAGACAGGCCTCCAGGTTCAAAGGACGAGGGGAAAGGAGAGACTATGTGTCTGAAGGAAAGGAGAGGCTGTGTGTTTGAAGGAAAGGAGAGGCTGTGTGTCTGAGTCAAAATGAGACCAGACATGTACTTTCGGTGACCTTGACACCACCATGCAAACACAAACACACACACACCTCATACACTCACACGAATAGTCACAAACACACCACCGACACACAGACCCACAGGGATATAGAGGAAAACCCACTCAGGGGCTAGAGTGTGTTTGGTGGAAGTGGGGAGATACTACAAGTGGTTTGGTTATTCAGCTGTACTGGTTTATTAAAGGGGAAAATCAGAGAGAGGGGAGATAAGTGTGTGAATGTTTTATTTAAAGGGAGACTCAATGCTTACTGACATGCTAACAGTTGAGGCCTGATGTGCTTACACTACTCTCTCACTCACCACACACACACACAAACACACACACATTGTGTTTCCTCAGGTCAGCGCTCTGAGTGTCAGCTACACTGAGGTGCATTGTGTATTAGAGTGCCAGGTCTGATTAAAGGAAGAGAGGGAGAGAAAGACGTATTGAGAGAGAGAGACACACATTGAGTGAGTGAGTGAGGACAGGTCATTATCTATTAGTATGACAGGCACTGCTCAATTGGGACACACATCACACAGCGTTTTCTCAGTCAGCACTCTGGTTCAGAGCCATTCCCACACTCAATCCCACACTTCCAATACAATCACCATCACAATTAAATATCACATAGGTAGCTCGGGTGAACACACACACACTCACACTGGTCTGACACACATACACACACAGCGTTTCTGTTCCATTTAACATGCCGTCGCTTCTTGAGAGAGGGTTGGAGCTGGAAGAGGGAGAGAACAAAAGGGTTATGTTTTTCGGTCTCGTTCTATAGTGTAATGACATCCTGCTCACTCATCATGTGATATTGGTGTTTTCTCAAATGGCACTTCTTTTTGACCAGGGTAGTACACTCTGTATGGAATTGGAGCCTACTGCGGAAGCATCCGGCAGTAGGAAGCATCCCTGCGGTAGCTTTTCAGCACTAGCTGTTGCTGTTAACAGTTAGCACTGTGCCAACTATTCCGGCTCATGTGGGCTCTGCATTCATCCCAGTCACATCAATGCAAGAGGCTTGACAGGCGACTGGGCCCCGCGGGGCCGACACCAGGCAATGCCACTTATCCCATGTCAGTTGCACAACTGAACAAAGATTAGATCACTGTGGTCAAGTCAGTGAGGATAGGTATTTCTTTGGAATGGAGACTGATCAGAGGTCAGTTTATATTAATGAATCAATGGATATCAGGCTTTTGGATTGTGTTAATTAGTGTTAATGCGTGGCTTGGCTTCTGTGATGCCTACTTTCCTTCTTTTCTCTTTTTCTCTCCTTTCTTCCTGGATAAATCTGTCCATCTCTCTCCTCACGTAGGTAAACCATGCCGCTGGTTAAGCGCAGTATCGAGCCGCGCCACCTGTGCCGGGGCGCGGTGCCCGATGGGGTTACCAGCGAGCTGGAGTGTGTTACCAACAGTACCCTCGCGGCCATCATCAAACAACTGGGAAGCCTCAGTAAGTGACGTGTTTCCAGAGGGGTTTTGAGTGTGAAGCATAGCAGGACAGGAGCCTGGTTTGAATGTACCCTATGTGGGATGCACTTTTTCACCCAGCACAAATTAAGGACTTATTATTTAAGAATGTGTCATGTCTATGATGCATTGTAGTATTAGCCAGACTGGAGATAACAGCGACACTAATTGCAGAAGCCTTTAGACCAGAGTTGGGATCAATTTGAAATGAAGATCAATTCATGAAGTTAAGTAAAAAAAAAAAAAAATAGCCTTTACGTTTCACTTAATTTAATCAATTCACTTTTTCTCAATTATTTTATTGTGATTTAGTTTATTGAATCACTTCGTAAATTCAGTTTGACCCTGACTGTTCACACACTTGCTGAGATTGCTTGCGTGAACTGTCAAGTGTAAAAACCCTTTCCCTGAGTGGAGTGCATAATGTTATTGTGGTCTATATTCCTTGGAGGATAGACAAGCTTCATTAGCCAACTCAGAACTACGAATCCTTATCACATCAGGGACCTGAGGTGCACTTTAAAAACCACCTTTGTGCCGATTCATTATTGATGTGTGGTACAACATGTCTTTATGTATCAGGGCTATAACAATGAAAAGTCCTTATATCTAACCAATAAAGATGCCCTAACATAGCACCAAGCAGTGTTACGACAGATGCAGTTGTTTTCCTCTACATGGATGTATTCCACTGGGGATAAGTCAAGTGCTTGATGATCACATTTTTGTGTCTTCCTTTCATTCTTTCCTTCTTTCATGCTTTGTTTATTATTATCCTGTGTGCCTGTGTGTTTCTGTCTCCACCCCTTTCAGGTCGTCATGCGGAGGACATCTTTGGAGAGCTGTTCAACGAAGCCAACAGTTTCTATATGAGAATGAACAATCTTCAAGAGAGAGTGGACCTATTGGCTGTCAAGGTCACACAGCTGGACTCCACTGTTGAAGAAGGTGTGTGTGTGCGCATTCGTCTTACTTTATCAAATACCAAAGAATGTGGGCTCATGGTATAAAGCATTGTTGCAACACATCACCTTCCATCTCTGAGTAAATGCCTCTTTTTTATCTTGCAGTGAGGTGTCATGATCTCATGTTGACATTTGACAGAAAAAAATGGTTATGGCTTTCAGAAGAGGAGTAAAGATAAAGGCTATGAAATAATGTCATTTTCTTTTATCAGCGTGATCTTGCACTCAAAATAAATACATATGTAAATATTTTTTCTGAAAATCTTGGTTCATAAGAATTCCTAGGGGTGCCAATTATTTTATAATGATTTTTTTATTTTGAACAATTTTACTTCAGTTGAATATTTGACATATTTTTTGTGTAAGATACATCTGATATACAGCAATGCCATTCTTTCATGGCCTTATTTGCTCATCCTTATTAAGGGGTCCAATAATACTTGAGGGTGCTGTAAATATATCATTTTTTTTTCAGGAATTTGTATACTTTATTTGATAGGAAAGTAGATAAAGATAGAGGAGATATTTTTTTCTGAAAGAGCAGTTAGCCGGATTCAAACACATGTACGGATGCTGCAGCAGTACATGTGCCCTGAAGGGCAGCAGCTTTAGACCGTGGACTTCCCTAGACCACTGAAAAAAGATTAGAGACTTGGACAAAATGTTGCAATCTCCATTGGAATGTTTGGGCCAAATAAACTCTGAGTTCATGCATTATTCTCTTGAGCACCTGTATATGCCCCTCCAAGCAATGAATTTGATTGGGTTAACATATTGAGACGTTACAGAAAAAAATGTTTTTCCCACTCCTTTGCAACTAATATTCTATAGGTATTCCCCAGGCCTAGCGACAATTTAGGCCTGGTTTAAGAGGCTAAGCTAGCACTAAACTCCTAAACCTAACCTGTAATCCCAAAGCGTAATTGTATCTTTTATCACTTAACACCAAATAATAGCATTTTAAAAAAATGGGGACAGGGAAAATGTCAACATGAATATCATTTTCTTGGTTTAATCAGTTTGGGGACCATTGTTCCATTGTATTGGCTAAGCACCGGGAGCTGTCGGTCAGATGTCAGAGCTCTGTGGGGCTTTTTACTAACCTACTGGGGACCTGTAAAACAAGCAAATTTTTACCATGTGGAGACATTTCACCGGTCTCAGTGGGTTATGTTTAAAATACAAGGTAAACATTTCCCCAACCTGTGTGGTTTAACCAGAAAAATCTGACTAACGGGGCTCATTTTCCCTGTCCCTTTTAAAACAGGCCATTAGTTCAGAGTTAGATTAAAGGTTAGATTTTGTGTAAAAGCTAAAACTGGGTTTAGGTTAAGAATTTGAATTAGGGTTTGAGGTTATAGGTCAGGTTTAGGGCTAATGTTAGTATTTTGGGGTTAGGGTAAATGGGGTTTGGAATGTGAATAATAACAATAATTAATGAATCAAGCGTGTGTGTGTGTCAGTGTGCTTTATGAACACAACTGTCTGACCCTTGGATGACCCAGCCTTTTGTGTTTGTGTGTGTGCTGCGCGCAAACGTCGGAGTGCGTTATGAGTGCAATACCGCCTGACCCAAGGACGACCCAGCATTGTATGCGCGTGTCTGTGTGCGTCCGATTGCGTGTGGTTGCTGACCTGTCAAGTTGTTAGGCCAAAGGGACAGGAGAGAGGCTTTTTAAAGTGTGTGTGTGTGTGTGTGTTTGTGTGTGTGACAGCTTGCCCTCATGGCTATTTGTGTTGCCCCTGTGTATGTATTTGTTTTTTTATTCTGGATTTGTATGTGTGTATGTGTAAGTGTGTTTTTGCGCGCACATGTGTAAGCAGCTTTCCTGCTCCAAAATAGCCCCGCCATCTATGTGACGGCTGATTACTTATAGATGAACCTCCTGCTGTGTTTTCATATCTTTGTGTGTTTGTCTACGCCTGTATTTGTGTCCAGGTTCTAGTGGCAGACACACAGAGAGAAAGGTAGAGAGGCAGACAGATAGACAGACAGACAGGCTGGCAGCAAGGGACAAGACACATTGGGTAACTTGTCTCTCAGTGAGATTCCATTTTGAAGTGTCAGGGTTGCCGCTGGTGTCTTCGTCTGAATTTGTCTGATAGGCACTGTGTGAAAATCCAGTCATCGCTTGAAAGAGGATTTCAGAAATGGCTACAGTGGCCCTGGAGGCTCCATCAGGGATTTGAAAGTCAGTGTCTGTTCATGCCTGTTTGCAGTGGGGATATTGCCCTGTCACTACGCCCTGCACTGGCGAAGGGAAACCGAGCGAAGGATGAAAGGAGGCAGCTACTACACCTCTCCTCCTTGCGCTCTTTCCCTCCATCACTCGCCCGTGTACGCCCTTCGCTTCCTAGCTCTCGTTTTCTCGACATCCGTCTCCATTCCTTGTCCTCCCCCCTTCAAAGAGAAACACAGTCCCTGGACGGGCTAGTGGGGGCGGGGGCAGATTATGAATACTTTATGAGATGCACAGCTCAGCCAATTTCTATTGGTCTTCTGCCAATAGTGAGAGAGAGAGAAACGGGGGAGGGGGGTACTAGGTGATAGACTGAGGCAGAAAGAGAGGAGGTAGTTGGAGTTACAGGAAATGGAGAGAGAGGGTAAGCGAGAGAGAAGACTGAAAGAGCGCAGACAGGAGACAGGCAGAAAGAAAGATGGGAGGGAGGAAAGGGTAAAGAGAGAGAGCGAGCGATAGGAGGAGCGAGAGGGGGGCTTGAAGATGTGCTTTTGATTAAATTAACATTAACTACGGCTCCATAATTAATTCGCCCAGTGGGCTTTCTGGAAGTATCAAGCAAATCGACCAAACACTATCGACATTCAATTGGATATCACACCTTGCCGTTCATTGGCTTTTCCAAGGGTTGTTTTTGTAATTGTACTCTTTTCCCTTTTTAATATGAAGGTACATTTTATAGTGCAAGTTGTCTTCCACACACACACACGCACAAGAGACAGAAACGCATGTCTGCGGCAGGAGGTTGTTTCTGTGAGGGTGTGTGAGAGTGTGGATGTGTGTCAATCCCTTAAATCCATTGGCGATATCACACCACTGTGTAGCTCTCCAGGTTCTCCCAACTGGCTCTACTACGCTGACATGAGTTCCAGTCTAATAACACTGTGTCCGTATCACTGTAACATCTGCTACCGTCACTGCTTTACTTTGGAGCTACTGAAATAAAATATGGATTAGAACACAGACACACAGACAGACATATTAACAACGTATTGCAGAAATGTGGACTGAATACAAACATATGACATTTGGAAATGCTGGCTGAGTCCCTTTATCTACTTTAATTTTACGTCTCGTTTTCCTGGTTCCCCATTCTTCCAGGACCTGTGGGGTGCCCACTGGCTACAGTGTAGCCAAGGGAGACATCCCCGTACTGGGCATGGTTAATTTAAATTAAGGGGGCAGTGTGGGTCTGTCATTTTGATCTTTCCATAGTTCAGTCAGAAAGGATGAAAGGCTGCACCTTAAGGTTTCTAGTGTGAGTTTAAAATCAGTTTCCCAGACAACGACTAGTACTGACGAAAAGGCGTTCTTCATTGAAGTAGTTTTCGACCAGGCACTATAAATGATCCAAGGAATTATTACATACACTATGAAACGATACAACTATTTGGAACATAAACCATTAATTGCAAGCAATTTAGTATGAAAACTTGATGACTGTTTTGTGCACGTCTGTATTTTTCAGTGTCTCTGCAGGACATTAACATGCGCAAGGCTTTTAAGAGCAGTACCATCCAGGACCAGCAGGTGGTGTCCAGGACCTCAGTCCCAAACCCTGTGGTTGAGATGTACCATCGCTGTGACAAACCTCCACCTCTCAACATCCTCAGCCCCTATCGGTCAGTACCTCAGTATACTGAGCCCCTATTGGTCAGTATATTTCACCTCAGAAATCGACTCTATTGGTTGGTCATCACAGAATAACCTTTGATATGATCTTAGAGAAGGTTAGAGCCCCCATCTCATAAATGCTCCATTATGGAGTCTTTAAAGCAGCTGCTATTTTAATGTAGTCATCCAACTCCATTCTTCTTAATGGCCTAGTTTGACATGACTCCAACTGGGTCATCAAGGGTCAGCACTTGAAAAGTTGAATATATCAACTGTTCCTGCATGGGCAGAGTCATTGAGGCCACTGCCATGGTAAACCTGTTGCACGCAGTGCATACGATCCTGGAACGACAACCATTCAAATTTGATCTTTAGGGAGCCTGGATCATTCTCTGGAAGTGACCTTGCTTTTCCCATTTAAGCCCTCTAACCATCTCCATGGCCACTGCTGAACACACTCTGACATTAAAGGTCGGTATATTTTGACCTGTCGGTATACTCAACCCCTATTGGTCAGATTTACCCACGGCCTCTCTGAAAACGTACAGGTAAGATCATCCTCACAGGTTGTTGTCGATCAAATTCACTGGCTCAGTGTTCTGTGACTGACCGATGCACTAGAGGCAATGCACCTGACCCATTTCTCTCTTTTCCCTCTCCCTTGCTTTTCTGCTCTGCCCCATCCATCCTGACTCTCTCCATCCATCCCTTCGTCAATCTAGGGATGATAAGAGGGATGCGTTAAAGTTTTACACAGACCCATCTTATTTCTTCATGTTGTGGAAAGAGAAAATGCTTCAGGCCACAGAGGATAAGAGGAAGGAGAAGAGACGGCAGAAGGTATGTCTGTGTGCACGCTGCCTTTTTTTGCTTTTGCCACTCCTTTTCTCTCTCTCTCACTCCATTTCTCTTTTTCTCCCTCTAACCCTCTCCCTCAATATCTGTCTCACACCCTCTAACTCTCTCTTACTCTCTGTCTTTCTCCCTGTGAGCCTGTGGATGACAAATTAACCCGCTTCATTAGATCTACTCCTCGGTCTTAGTCAAGGAGCGTGAGGTGAACTGTCCGTTTTGGAGTCAGGGAGAGATGCATATTGTCTGCTCTGTTCTTTTTTTTCACCGCTTTCTCTCCTTCTCATTTGCTTCACTGGGTTCCTTTCACAATTGTCTGCTCTGGTGTGCACCACTCCGCTCTCTAGCCTGCCTTATTATCCCTCTCTTAACCTAAATCTACCTGACCCCTTTCTGGTAGGTTGTCTTTCATCACCATCTTCACTGAGAGCCCCGATGTTTAGGCTTTAAAGCCTCAAGCCCTACCCCTGTACCGGGCCCTTCTCTGCCTTTTTTCCGACAATTGTCTCCTCACACCCCTCAACCCACTTTTCTCCCCACTTTCTTGTCCCTCACTCCCCTCTTTCACCCGCTCGCCGGAGATCGACTTATCTACCAGTTTTTTTTGTTTTGGGCGCACTAGACGTTCAATGGCCACGAGCTCCACCCCCCCCCATACGTATTGACTGCC
>JACXGI010009012.1:0-31664 GCA_016801175.1 Esox masquinongy
AAAGTTGATGCCTGGCTGATATATGACTTAGAATGTAGACATTCAAAACACATCTGCAAGATTTCTTGGCAATGTACAAACACTCACAATACTCTATCTTTACAATTAATGCTTTTTACATTGTGCTTGTGTTGGACAGAGGTACAGTATTTGTATGGATACAAAGCACATTTTTCCTGTTAAATATTTTGATGGAATAGTTGTTTAGTAATTATGTTTGTTTTTCAGTAAATAAAGGGCTCAATACAATCAAACCTGAACTGCAGAATAACTATTTTAATTATTTTATTTAAGCACATGGAAATGCATTTGTTGTTAAGAAATGGGCTAAAAGTTCAATTAGATAGAAAAAAATGAAAGTAAACACTGACAGGTCTCAGGAACTGCATGAACAAAGCAACTACCAGGGTGACCAATCTCACTGGCATAGTTTCACTTTTAACTATTAAAAGTGTGTAAACATACACTATGTTGTCTTTAAATGAATCCCAGCCTAGATAACCAAAAGCCTAAATAGTACAAATTGTGCATGATACTCAAATGTTCCCGACTCCCATTTGGGATGGAGTCTGTTAACACAGGCCAGAGAAGGGATCTCCTCGAGGCAACACATAAAAACAACAACTCAGAAAACAATTTGATGTCTCAGTTCCATGGGTATAATGTTGGTCCACATTAATGCAACTAAGAGAAAACACACATTAGCATGTAATCATTGGACGATCCACTCACTAACTCACAACAGGGATAGCATGCATCCTGATTAACTATTATTTTACAACAAACAGCTAAATATGGTGCACAAAACAAACTGCATAAGTATTGTTGTCGTATTATTCCAAATCCTCTTAGTTTTCTCTTTATGAGAACAAACTGCATTAATTGCCCATGATTTATACTGGTTGTCCATAGGGTGGCAGTCTAGTCTTGTCCATGAAATTATGTTTTCATTGCCTGTCAATAGGAATGCAAACACCAAAATATGTACAAACTCTCTCTCTCTCATAGAGAAAATAGTCATGACTGCAACCACCCAAGCTATATATCACTCTTCATACTATGGCATGTCAAGCAGTACAGTCCTTTAAGTCTGTAACCATTAGAACCTGGCACAGGTTCTACCCCCAGGCCATAAGACTGTTTTCATTTACATTTGACATGTTGGTCATCTAGCAGTTTCACTTATCCAGAGCGACTTATAGTTAGTGCATTCATATTAAGATATCAAGGATGAACGGCCACACAAATGTGTATACCTTACATAGGGAAGGATCAGGGTCAGTGCTAAACAAGGCTTCCAAATAAAAGGTCTATTTATTATCCGTCAGCTGCTAGTCGTACTGACATGATATAGACCTGGAACACATCCACGGTGATCAGGTACTGGTACTCTCTGTACATAACCATGTTATTGTCATTCATGTCAGTTTTTAATGTATTCCTTTTATTGTTATTATAAGAGCAGCTGTGTGTTTATATTCCTTGTGTTGATACATGCTGTCTTTCATTTTCTGTTTTATTAATTGTATTTTACTTAAATTTGCCAGTAAGCATTTCAAATTCACTCGACAAATTCAATTTGATTCGACTTCTGGTCAATGAAGTACAGAAGGCTGGTGAGGGCAAAGTTACAATTCAGCTCACTTCAGATCAATAATAAGCGAGATGTTGTTGTCTGAGGCAGCAGCAGTGTTGAGGATCTGTTATTGTAGAAGCCACCTCAAGGTCATGAAACACTCATGTGTCTCCTGTGAATAGCCCAGAGTCTGGTGTTCACTGGGGACTACAGTGTCTAGCTCTGATTGTGGTGAGGGAGAGACCAGACAGGGACCAGCTCAACCACAGCCTGATCTAAAACAAATTACAACAGGCCCCTCAATGTCTCTGACTCTGATTTTGCAGTCAGTGTTATCAGTTAGTTGGACAAACTATTAGGGTTATTGGTGTACATCTTGCATCTTGTACATCAGTTCAGCAGATGTTCTTCTGTTGACAAGGAGGAAGCTATTGAGATAACTGAGACGATACCTTGCTTCTTGTGAATATATTTGAACAAATAACACAAAAACAACTGTATCATCATTTCTTTATTGAACAAATCTGTCCAACATAGATTATTTGTGGGTAAAAGCATGTGAACCTCTAGATGAATAAGTTAGGTAAAGTGTATTAAAGAGTTTTTGAGCACTTACAGTTGTGGCCACAAACATTCACACCCTTGCTGTAGGTTTCAATAATTTCCCATTTCATCTAAAAATATGTGAAAGAAAAAATACAGTTGTGTTCACAGGTACTTTGTTTTGTGTCAGAACACCACAGGTAGGTGTCAAAACTGAACTGTGCACTTTTTCATTAAAAACATAAATCTATGTCCTAGAGGACACTAAATAATTAGGTTACCGGACAGTGGTACTTCTTTACTGGGTTATTTAACCCATCTGTTGTAAGCTGCAGTCAGCTCCAAGATATAAATTGCCACTCAACAGGCATTGAGAAATTGAAAACAGAAAATTGTGTTCCCTGTACCACTGTCATAAAGTCATGACAAGCACTGTCTGATGTCAGAAGCAAAAAGCATCAAACAATAAACATTCATAAATGCAATTACTGAAAAACTCAATGAATGTGTAGAAAAAAAGCTTACATAGGTTTAAACAAAACATGCTAACCTCCCACCAGTACCAATGACACAGGAGATTAACATTTTTGGTTGCAGCCTTTGAGTGTCTGCTAAATGACTACAATGTCAATTACTTACCGAGCAATATCAGGAAATGAAGGTCAGGGAAGCAGCATTCACTGGACGAAGATTCTTCATCTGCATTTTTGTTCTTCTCTGGCTGCAGATTGTTCTTCACCGTGCGGTTCTTCCTTTTGAAGCAGCCCTGCAGCCTCTTCCAGAAAGACTTTGGGGCATATTTGGGCGCATCATCGTCAGCCAGCTCAGCAGTCATCTGCTGGAGAGTCTCCTTATAGATGGTATAGGTGGTGGTGTGGTGGACCAGGACAGGCATGTCCACCTCAGGAATGCTGTCAAGGATATGAACATGCTCACACCTTGGGTAAACAGAGAAGGGCCAGGACTCCCCCTTGCTGGAGCATGGTCTGGTCAGGCAGTCATCCGATCCGTCCCTGGTGGACCCCCAGGTGACTTTGGCGGCAGATGTGATGTCCACAGGTTGGCTCTCCGCAGACAGGAAGGTAGAACGTCCAAGGCCTAGCTGTGATGTGCTACATGATGGGTCACAACTATCCATGATCCCAAGCAAATGGTAAGCTAAAGTGGTCGGTTGACAGCATGTTGTCCAGAAAACTATTAACCAATTAGTTGAGTGATTACAATGATAGATACAACCCCCATTATAGTCTGACCCCCATTATGATGTCATGACATGCAATAATCCATCTTCAGAGCCAATGTTGTTCTGTATCTATACATTCAGTTGTATTGTTAATGGGGAGATAACATGGCAGCTTTAGAATGTTGACATGCAGGGTTGGGTAGGTTACTTTTTAAATGTAATCCGTTACAGTTATAAGTTACCTGTCCACATTTGTAATCAGTAACATAACTTTTTGATTACCCAAACTCAGTAACGTAATCTGAATTCCTTTTAGATTACTTTCATATTAAGAGGCATTGGAAAAAAATTGGAATAGCCTATAACCAATTGAACACCTTTTGCGGGATCAATAAATGTTAGAGTTTACATAGCTGCCAAAAACGGAATTTGCATTTTACCTTATGGGTTGTGTACAGTGCCTTTGGAAAGGGTTTCTAAACCATTGCTTTCTACTACAATATGATTGGGCTACATCTCTACATTACAGGCTAGAGGTCTGTCAGATCTTCAGTCATTCCAATTAATCCAATAACCCTTGATCTTCCAGAATCTGATTTTTTATCTGAACATAACCCAAAATCTAATGATGCGTAAAGCCTATTCTGTTATTTGTGTTTTTAATTGCTTCAAAAAACATTGTTGAAAAATAAATGGATATTACTCGAAAAGGGTAATGACATTGTTGTACATAGAAATTAAGATATCCGTAGCTTTTCGCGCATGAACTAAATCTGCAGTAGTCTGATGTTTTGCTCCAAAACCAACAACATTGTCAAAATGTTGCAGAAACCCCAGGCACGCGAATGCACGTTTGGAAACCCGCATAGAAATAAGATATACCCGCACGAACGTAAGCTGCGATTATTAGGGTCACCAGTGATGGATTTTCAAAACGCAAATTAAATAAATAAACTGTGATTATAAACCTGCACTCTTAGCTTAAAGTAAATGACGTCAGCAGCCGATGATAACCAATGAACACAATTTTCCGAGATGCAAAGCAAGCAGAATCACATGGCCTACCTGTATGGACCGAGTTGATATGGCTGCGTCAAATGCAAATATTCATTTTTTGGCAGAGTGCTTCCCAACACACCTTTTCTCCTCAAATGTCGTGGTAAATTCCATATAATGTTTTACCTTGAAGGCAGCGCCATGTTACAGCTATCTAACAAATAGTTGCCTAATCTATTAAACAATTTCTGTCTAAATTCTTCGGTGCAACTCGTCCTGGCTGTGTTGTTCGGTGCATTTGACAAAAAACCTTGAAACTTGAAAAAGGTGTAACCCCAGGTGGGCCTATCACCTATCATTGTTCTGAGAAAGATGCGTCGAGTAGATAACTAAATAACATTTAAATGGCTCGGCTAATATTATCGTAGATATACTCTGTTTTTACCAGCCATCCAACCAACCAAAACCGGAGAAAATTAAACTAGCGCTTCTTCCGTCACTAATCTGGTTATGCGAACGCACCTTTGCGCGCATGATGATCACACACAACTGAGGCGCGCAATTCTTATTTTGGTTCAAATAACGATGTTTTTTTAAACATTAACTAATTAACTAAAACATGCAACGTGTCATAATTATTGCGCACACATATTCTTTTTCAATTGAAGTAATCATAAATTTTTTCAAAAGTATCTGTAATCCGAATACAATATGTTTGTAGGTAATTTAACGAATTACAGTTACTGTTTTTGTGTAATCCGTTCCGTTACATGTAACGGATTACTTGTAATCCAGATTACTTGTAATCCGTTACTCCCCAACTCTTGACATGTAATTTAAATGCATCATAATGCAAAAATCACATTGGCTCAGCCCCCTAGAAACATCGTTCTGTATGTTTAGCCCAGGCACAAGAACGTCGTGACTGCCAACTGAGCAAAATAATTTTAAAGAAGTTAATTTAAAATCTGTGGCTCAGTAGTGAGTGCTAAGTGGAACTATATTCCCAGCTGTATGAAGAACACTACTTTTGATTAAGGCCCATAGGGCTGTAGGTAACTACTTATGGGAGTCTACTAATTCCCACTATCTCTATTTTTAATAATATAAAAGAAAACAAAAACTGCCAGCAGTGTCATGATTTAGGTGAGGCAGGACGACAGGCGCACAGATAACAGACAATGATGGATTTAATGACATCAGCTAAGGCAGGCAAGAAAAAAATGGCAGGAATGAGGGAGGCAGGCTGAAACACATGCACAACAACACTCAAAGACTCAACAAGCGCTGAACAGAATCGGGCAGGGTATATAGGGGTTAACAAGACACAGGTGAAGACAATAATGACAGAAGGACAAGCTACATTCAAGAACAAAGGACAAAAAACAAACAGAACAGGCTATATTCAAGGACAATGGCAAAAACAAATGGATCAAAACAGAACCTCACAAGCATCTTATTTTCAGGGTATTATTGTCATGATAAACATTTTCCTAACAACACCAAGCCACAGGAACACACAGGAACAGGGATTCATTTTTACACAAACAAACAACAAATGAATACCTGTCCCTTATACCTCCATGGAATTTAATGTCACACATTTTATTGTACAACTGTATAAATCTTGATTTGCTCATCTCCAAAGACCTACCTATGTTTTGACAGGAATAGAATCATAATGATGTGCATGTCACAGTGGCAGTGAACTGAAAACAGAAAAAAACTGTCCTTTAGTTTTCAGAAAACTTGACATATTGGATTCCTCTGTCACATAAAGTCCTCTCTCACCTCACAAAAAACAGCAGTGGTGAAACCTTAAGAAGGATGCAAACTGAACATTTTGCTCACTGTTAAAAGAAGGGCCTTTGTCAGTTTTAATGACTCTGGTAATCCGGAACATTGAGAAAACCTTGTGCATGACAGCATAAGCTGATGCAGAGTGGACAATTTATACAACTGGACTGTGAGAAAAGTAATCTAAAATCCCTTGGTGCTTGACAGAATCCAGGATGTCATGTATCCTAAATAGGTTCCCCAGGCAAAGCAGCCACAGATCACATATCTACCATCATTTATTTAACAACATTTTTTACACCATGCCCACTGCTGGTGTTTGTGGCAAAGAGCTCTATTTTGTACTAATTTATCCACATAATCCGATTCCAATCAAAGTTCCAGTGACATTTCCTAAACTCAAGGAGGGGACATTTATGTCAGGGGAGTGAGAGGCTTTCTTCGAGAAAGACTTCTAAATAGCTTGTTGGCATGGGTGTGCCAACAAGCTATAAATAAATAAATAAAAATTATTTATTTTAATTTTATTGGTGTGTTCTCTGTCCTTTCCCGTACTGATACGTAAATAAAAAAGGGAGTTTGGCTTGTGTGTCAACTCATATTTATACCTCAGTGAAACAGGAAGTCATGGATGACCAATTAAGAGTCCCTAACAACTCAGATAAACTGAACTTGATAAAAAAAAATATATATATATATATATATATATATATATATATATATATATGTTAATGGGAAGAATACTTCGGGGTGCCAATAATTCTACTGAATTTGTAGGGGTCACAATAATTCATTTGCACAATTTCTATAATATATATATTATAATATATCTCTGCTAAGTCACTAAGTAGAAATCACTAAGTTCAATAAAAATAGTTTGGCTTTGTCACGACCCCTCCTCCGTGACGTGTGTGTTTTGTGTTTCTCGTTGGTCTCGTTGCTGAATGAGTTTCTCTCCTGTGCGCTTGATTCTATCTGTGTGTTTGTTGTCTGTCCGTTCTGGTCTCCCGGGCAACGAGTGAGGGGGCGTGACATCAGCGCTGAGGTGATTCCTGTGCCCAGCTGCTCCGACTCCTCAATCACTCACTTGATCCTACTCTGCAAATCACCAGCGGTATTTAGGAGGAGTCCTGATGTCCCGTCCCTGCCGGATCATTAAGTCACCTCAGTATGTTTACTGCATACCCGCATAATTCCGTGCGTCATTTGTTCCCTGTCATTTCGTGTTCGCCTGCTTATACCAGTCTTGTGATTTTGTTTTCCATACCCTGCCCAGACAGACCTGCCCCGGGAGATTCACCTGCTTTACCTGGATTCCCGGACCTGCCCTGCCACGCCACTTGGATACTCACCTGGGATATTGGACACGTTTCACCATGCCACTCGGATTACTCACCTGCTTCAGTTACCTGGGACCCCGGACCTCCCCACCACGACCCTGCTCCTCACCCCAACCCCTCCTCACGTATCTCACCGTCGTTGTTGGCTGTTTTCAATAAATATTCCTTACTTACTTCCTGTGTCCGGTCTGCGTTTGGGTTCAGGCCTCAAAAACCTGTCAGGCCTTGTCCCTGACCAAAATGTCTGACATGGATTACGACAAAAACCTCTAGAAATATAGAGAAGATAAAATCTCTGCTGGGACATGGACTTTTTAGGCTGGATATATCAGGATCTCATAATTATAGAAACAGCAGATCTCTGTGACAGCATAGCAAGTCAATGGCTCAACTTCTCCCCTCAGCTTCTGTTCTCCATTGTTATTGTGGCTATGACAGTGTTGGGTACATGAGTGAATGCAAGCCTCATTTTCACCACTGAGGTCAGGGAGGCATTCATCAGGCGGCATTGATTCCTTGTTATAAATCACTGTTGGTAGACAGCGATGGTGGGAGAGCTTTGCCTTGTGCCATAACCGTCCTCTCGGACAAATTGGTTTAATTAGGCTTGCCCTCTTGTAAGGAGAGAGGGGAACTGTGGGTTATGTACAAGTATGCCTCATGTCTTTTGTAGTAAGTAGAATCAATATGTGAAACGGGGAAGCTGCTAGACCGAGATGCAGGGTGAATGTCGTGCTGCATGCAAGGTAAGGGAGTTGTTTTTAGTGGAGTGTTTAGTAGTCATCAGGTGTGTTAGTGGTTAAATACCAACACAAGAAGCTTTAGTCTGTGAATATGGGTTATCACAGAACATTAGGATTACTAGTAGGAGGTGTAATACATGCCTTGGGGATTTTATTGCAACCCATGGAAATTTCTACAGGTGTTAATAAGGGAATCCCAGTAACAGTGCTGTGTAGTGTAGTGGCCTGTATGATCACCCTATAGTTGAGGAAACATGGTCACTCTCAGAGGGGTCGAGTGCTCAGTGCTAAATCAGGTTTGGTTATACAAAAACACAAGGTCGTACCATACTGATCTTTTTATTACACTACAACACCGTACTTCCTCAGTGATTGTCATGTCCTGGCAAGACAGGCTTATTGTGCCAGTTAGATCCAATGCCCTCTTTCTCACATTTGGATCACGGACACCTGTTTTGTTGTTTATTGCCCTCACCTGTTTCCCGAATTACTCTCCCTATTTAAGATCCTTTTTTCCTAGTGTGTCTTGCTGGTCTGTGTTTGGTGTGTGTCATATGTAATGTTGTAACTGTTTTGTCTTGTTGTTTCATTTTTGTTTTGTTATGTCTTAGTTCTTTTATTAAACATCCTCCCTTCTCCAAGTGCATGTGTCCTGCCTATGCTAAGATGTTACAGTGACACATGAACGTGACATCATTATGGTCACTTTAAACAGGAGGCCAGTGAAGAGTCATCAAAACCAATATGGAAACCATCCTTCTACGTGTTTTATTTACTGTCATGTTAACAGTTTTGGTCTGAGCAATGAACCCTCCATAGGTCCCCTTTAATGACCCTGTGGGGAGTGAGGCTTTAGGCTGCATGGTCAACAGTGGGTTCATAAATCTAACCAAAGAGTGGAGACATCCACTGCTACACTGACACCACAGTAATGTAGGCCTAAATCATAGCACCTGTGTTTTTCAGGGAGAAAACTGTAGTGTAACCAGTAACCTCCAAATGAAATTAAATAAAATTGGTGTGCTGTCTGTGGTCAATGCAAAGACGCAGGGCTTTCTCCAGGCATAAGTGACATCAGCAGTCACTTAGGGTCCCCCACCACTAGGGGCCTTCGACTGCTAGGGAGCCCTGACCAATAGGGGAGAGGGGGGCCCAAATCAAATTTTGCTTAGGGCCCCCAAAAGGCTAGAGCCGGCACTGCATAGAAGATTGTCTAGGTATTATTGGTTGGTTCTATTCTTAGCGCTGCCGTACTAAAGTAGGGTTGACACCTAAAATAATAAAAAATCTTATAACCTATCCATCCCCTTTTGTTTTGAGTACCTCTTCTTTTTCAAAAAGATTGTTATCTAGCAGCCGGGAGTGGAGAATGAACATGTTCATAGAGTAAAATTTTATAGTGGAGTTATTGAGGAATGACTTCATTCTTCTGTATTTTCAGTTTTGTCCGTTTGCCTGCTTTTTTCTAGGGATGTACCGATAAGAAAATTATTGACTGATACTGATAGATGATATGCAAATAACTGGCTGATGTCAATACAGACGTTTTGACATTTCTGTACCTGTATACTATGGCATAAATTACCATGGCATCTAAATTATATTACTTAGACGTTGCTTCTAATAAAGCTCCTACCATCCACTTTTGCTGAAAGGGATAGTTGCTATGTGAATGCAATAGGAGAGATCCACTCAACCCTGATTAGCCTAATAAAAATCAATGACCCAAACATTGATAATAGCATCTTTTTAATGGAGGTCCTGGCTTCTTAGACTAATCTGGTCATCAGAAGTGGAGATTGATCCGTGCTTGACCACGTGGATCCCCCACCTACTATGTTCCTACCTCTAAATCTAGTAATTGATAAAAGCATAAACGGAATATGTTCAAATATGGATCTGGATTTGTTTTGTTTTTATACCTCTCAGATAAAATTCCAAATCAAATTGCTGAAAGATCCTGTTTTTTGACATTGAAAAATAATTGTATATGTAAGCTGTGAACAGGAAATGAAGGGAAAATACTATTCTGTGAATTACATTAAAATGTAGTGTTCCTGCCTTAGTAGAGACTGTATTCCAGGTAAGTTGTATTTAACCTAATCAAATAAAGAATGTTAGGATATCAAAAACCTCATAAAGATTAAACACTCATTCATCCTCCTCATCGTTCAGTCAGTCCACCTCATCTCTTCCACAGATGGCTCCATCAGTCACAGTGACTGGGGATGTAGAAAAGGTTCTGGCTGCAGGGAGGGTCTAACTTTGTTTGGTCTACACAGTGAGTTCATACATCTTTCTGGTCCTCCAGGTACAAATGAATTATACTACACAGGAAGGAATTTACTTTCAATCTACCCTAACCAGTCACTGCAGTGTCCTTACAATCAGACAAATATACAGCATCTAAGGGCATCCACTAAAACAATCATCGCATTAGACAATGATACATTGCCACTGATGAAAGGACTAAGCAACATTTCTTGATCCAAACTACACATTTCATTGCACACACAATGTAAGTTTGGAACATACTGTCATTGTCTTCATTGTTAGCAAGCAATAGCAGTGTGTTTTCAAATGCATCACAGTTAACTATATGGGGAACAGGGAAGAAAGAACATATTGTGATATCAGGCTATGGGGGAATCAATTCTCCCATAAAAGCCATTATCTGAAGTCATTGCCATTTTGGACATGTACAATAATTGACAAAATATTCTTGAAGAGGCAGAGTGAATTAAAAAGAGTAAAACCAGCCTTTCAACCTATTCCCAGATGGGACACGCCCCTCCATCTTTGAAGAGTTAGGCTCCCTAGCCATCATCTTTTAGATTCTCCTCTTCCCTTCAAAAACATATCATCATTCCACCTCTCAGCTATTTTCAGCCCAGCAAATGGACAACCTGTAGAATTTCCCAAAATAGCACTCAATTCACTTTGTGTGAGATAGGAATTGTATGACTAGAATGGTACCATAGAACTGTATTCCCTGGTATATCCTTGAACTGTATATCCTAGATCGTTATACTGTAAAATAGAACTGTATACCCTAGATTGTTATACTGTAAATTACAACTGCATACCCTAGATTGTTTTACTGTACCTTAGAACTGTATACCCAAGAACTATATAACTAGAACTATATAACTATATAAACTGCTGTCAGTCAGCTGTGGTTATTTATTTCAACATGGAAGTTGGCAAAGGGCCAATGTAGAGACCTTGACCATTAAGGGAGAGAATAACAAGCACCTGTGTGTAGCAACAAGGCTGAAGTTACCAGGGTTCCATAAAAACCAGTGGTGTTAACATGGTGGAATCAGAGACACCATCAGAGCTGCATACCTCCTGGAGTACTTGGCTCTGTAGTCAGTGGTGTGGGTAGATACCTGTCTCTCACTAAAGGCATGTTCTGACATGTATGAAATCAAACAGGGCGGAACTTGGCCTATTAGAGTAGTTTAGCTCACTTTATTTTATATTAAATGTATAGGATATTGTCCATGGCTGTGGAGGCAATATTATTTTCCTTAAATATGAATTGTCTTATAGATGAAGCAAAGCTCAAGCCAATAAATATCAGGCCCTCAGACAATACTCTGAATGCTGGGGAATAAATCAGTGAGCAAAATACTTTTCTTAGACTGCATGCATCGTTCTTTCTGCATTGGCTTTTTGATCACACATAGTGTAACTGCTAAAAAACTAATCTGCAACTTCTTGGCCACCAGCAAAGGCTTTTGATCTCACATACTGTAATAACTCCTCTCAGATTAGGTTAATCCAGTATGTACTGACTGTATAATATGAAGTTCTCCAGCGCTCTCCTTCTTGCCCAACCTCCACCCCTTCTAATTAAGGCTGTACATCGCTACAACAACCTGCATATCAAAGACATAAAATATTAAGCCTTTTATTAAACCTTTATTAAACCTTTTACCAGGACAACCGCACACAGCGACAGCAGGCCTTTCTTGTTATATTCTAACAGGAAAACCTCTTCGACAACAATCCTCTTTCTCCACCACCACAACACAGTGCAAGGAATGGAGGTTATCTTTAGTGCTCATTGACTATTTATACGGAGCAAAAGCTGGGAGTCACTGATCTCTAAGGTGACTTGTGGTGGCGTTGCTGGGGGAGGGGCTGGTGGGAGGGGCTGGTGTGATGCCAACTAAGTCACGCAATTCATGATGTCTCCTCAAAGTGTCCTTTTATTCCTATTAGAGAATGGATTATATTTAATTCTTGCTAACTGCACCTGTACCACAGTCTTTTTCTGGAGTCTGTACCCTACAAATATAGATACTGTAGGAATGAGTGGACATAGATTATACAGCATGTGGCTTATCTTTTGGTACCAAATGCAGAAACACAAGCTAAAAATAGAAGTACAATTGATTTATTCATAGGCAATCTCAGTCTATCCCTGTGAAATAACACATTAAGAATAAGCGTCAGCCAACACTGCTGTCATGTCATCTCTGATGATGACACCTCATTAGGATAGAATCTGGGATATAGTGACATAATTCAAATAACTTCAATTGATCGTAGGGCTAAAATATATGCAGAGTTCAGCTTCCAGACTCTGATGGAGGGCAGTGGATAAACAAGTAAACAGTCAACTATGCACATACGCACTATACACAAATGACAATGCATACTAGATTGACTGATTGGTCATTCCTCGTGACGCATACCCGTAAGGCTTGATTGGCTACGAAAATGTATATCACATTCTATAACTTCCTCTCTAAAAAGCCAATGAACATCGCAGCGACCTCCTCCAGATGAAATTCTCCTCTCTGTCTGCACCGTGCAGTAGGTTATTCTGTGAATATCAATGTGAACAGCGTCCCAGGCTCCTCATGTGCCGGAGGCATTCCTCACTATCAGTGCTGGGTAAAATGAAAAACAATCTGTAGACATCCCTCAAGCATAAAAGCAACCAACAGGAGACACATGGGTAGAAACAAATAAATAGGCTAAAGACAATCAAGAGGACGCTGCAGAAATTGTTCTTTTGGATTTTCTCATCCTAGAATGAAGAATCTAAATTCAGCCTGCTTATTCTATATGGCCCAAACTCACAATCGTAATACAACAAAGAAAGTAACTTTTTTTGCAGTGGACTTCATAAAGATTGGACTCCTGTGGCCGATACACAACCACAGAAACAAAGCTCACAAAGCCTTTTGAGGAAAATTTTCTGGGCACTGGGATATACACTGATCAGCCATAACATTATGACCACCTGCCTAATATTGTGTAGGTCCCTATTTGCCACCAAAACAGCCCTCTGAAGGTGTGCTGTGGTATCTGGCACCAAGACGTTAGCAGCAGATTCATTAAGTCCAGTAAGTTGCAAGGTGGGGCCTCCATGGATCGGACCCGTTTGTCACGCACATCCCACATGTGCTCGATTGGATTGAGATCTGGGGAATTTGGAGGCCAGGTCAACACCTTGAACTTATTGTGTTCCTCAAAACATTCCTGAACCATTTTTGCTTTGTGGCAGGGTGCATTATCCTGCTGAAAGAGGCCAATGCCATCAGGGAATACCGGTGCCATGAAAGGATGCACATGATCTGCAACAATGCTCAGGTAGGTGGTACGTGTCAAAGTAACATCCACAGGAATGGCAGAACCCAAGGTTTCTCAGCAGAACATTGTCCTAAGCATCACACTGCATTTGCCGGCTTGCCTCCTTCCCATAATGCATCCTGGTGCCATGTGTTCTCCAGGTAAGCGACGTACACACACCAGGCCACCCATGTGATGTAAAAGGAAACGAAGGTGATTTACCTTCTTCCATTGCTCCGTGCTCCAGTTCTGATGCTCACGTGCTGATTGTAGGCGCTTTCGGCAGTGGACAGGACACCCTGACTGGTCTGCGGCTACGCAGCCCCATACGCAACAAATTACGATGCACTGTGTGTTCTGACACCTTTCTATCAGTACCAGCATGAACTTTTTCAGCAATTTGAGCTACAGTAGCTCGCTTGTTGGATCGGAACACGGGCCCGCTTTCGATCCTTACGTGCATCAGTGAGCCTTGGCCGTCCATGACCCTGTCGCTGGTTCACTGCTTTTCCTTCCTTGGACCACTTTTGATAGGTACTGACCACTGCAGACCGGGATCACCCCACAAGGGCTGCAATTTTGGAGATGCTCTGACCCAGTCGTCTAATCATCACAATTTGGCCCTTGTCAAAGTCGCTTAGATCCTTCCGCTTGTCCATTTTTCCTGCTTCTCAGGGGCGAAAATCTAATATCAACTTTGGAGGGGACAATTACATGACATTTTCTCAAGAGCAATTATTGAGGAGGACACCAAAAGTAGTGCTGTAACACGGTTTTAGTTTGCACCATCGGTTTGCTCACTACTGTAGCTCTACAAATTCAGCTATTGTGAGTGTGAACCCTACCAACATAAAACATACTTACTGGATTAACCTCACAATAGCTACGTGCATTGAGTGCCTTTCAGACGGTAGATACGAACACTGCCACCTTGCCAGCGAAGGAAAACTACATACACTGCACTGCAAGCTTCTCTCGTTGACTCGTATTCATACAGCTGCAAAACAGTGGTTGATGATTCTGTGGTTTGCTAGCAAACATCAGCTAACCGCTAGCTAACATAACGAGTGACCTGTCATTCAATGCAGAGAAAATGAAGGCTGGTGATGGTTATAAATGTGTTTTATTGTATTGAGTGGTAAAAGTAAAGAAATGTCTAACATATCCTTTGTATGAACTACTTACTGAAAGTCAACCATCAACAACCGACTGTTAGATTCCCACACATGCACTGAACCTAAACGATGTCCCACTGCTGAGGGGGTAGTGGATCAAACCATTGTGAGGCAAAGGCGGGGGGGGGTCACAATCTTTTGAAACTTAAAAACGTGCTATTAAGTGTCGATAATCAGCACAGGTGCTTCCATTGTGTCTTATTACTATTATTGAAATTACATAGTTATGTTCACATTTATATATTGGGGGGGACAAATTATAGTTTTCCCCAGGATGGGGGGGTCATGTCCCCCCTGACCCCCCGGGATTTACGCCTATGCTGCTTCTAACACATCAACTTTGAGGACAAAATGTTCACTTGCTGCCTAATATATCCCACCCACTGACAGGTGCCATGATGATGAGATTGTCAGTGTTGTTCACCTCACCTGTCAGTGGTCGTAATGTTATGGCTGATCGGTGTATGTTGTTGCAGCCATAAAGCTATCACTTCCTTGAAGGGTAGGGTAGAGATAATTGTTCCGGGGAATAACACACCAGAGGCAATAGAACATGAATTGGAGATTGGTTTAGTAAGAGGGAGAGGAAACATTGCTGGCATCCAGGAGTATCACCACAACTCACTGTTCACAATGCCAAAACGATGCCATATTTTTCTCTCTCTAGAAATACATTTCACACAGTCCTGAAGACTCGGACAGGGGTGTATCTGGAACACATTGAAACCCAGCTGCTTGTTTTTTTGGATTGAAATCCCAATAGTTCACTCTTTTGGATGAGAACCACAAACAGGAGGATCCAGTCAAGAGGAGTTCCATAACCACCCTTTGCCAACCCTGGAACCTCTGGCTCATCTTCAGCTAGCAAGGAAAATTTGAGTTCTGTCTACATATTTGAATACATCCATTTTGTTTTACCTTAAGTAACAATATGGAAGAATGAGACTCATCACTGCCTATATTCTGTTTTAAACAGCCTGCATTAAACACATTTTTGAATTATGTGAACCACTGTGTGATGGGCACAGAGCTGTTACAGACCTGTTGCACTCTCAGTCACGCTCCAATCCTAATTCATGATTCCATTGAACAATATCTAGTAACTTCACATGAAATGTTCATCTTAAAAACCACAAAATAAATCGTAAAATTAAAAAATATCAGTATTTTCCAGTAATTTGAGTGGCAATATTGACAAAAATGCATAACATTTTCTATAAAATGTCTTTAGGAAGGGAATTAGAACAGATACACGTTCCACGTCCCGTGGCATTTCCAGCAGACTAACAACCTGTCACCCCCCCGTCAAATCTCGGCAAGGGCATGGCGCGAAGGGTATTGAGATTGGGCAAGAGACTACTAAATAGTCGATATTGACACGCCCCCTGATGTACGATTTCTGTCACGATACCGAAGTTCAATAACCTCCGCGCTTTGCCCGCACAATGTGGTGGAATGTGAATGTCCTTACATGGTTGATGTGCCATTGATACGATTTTTCGCATGGTGAGCGCCGAACACTTTAAACCTTCCATTTTGACAACTCGTTTGGACTTACGATGATCAGTACCGAGGGTGCTGAAGGTGGAGGAGACCAGCCCTGCTTTCAGCTGGAAACGTTGAGCACGCACCTACCGGGCAAACTGGTTGATACCACATCCAAAGTGACTGCCAACGGCGTGCAAGATATTGAGGACAGAATTCTGCGTATCACTGGTTATTACGGCTATTACCCAGGCTACTCCAGTCATAGAAGTAAGTCATGAAAACGTAAGCGTAAAACAAAAGGGTTTTGCCAATTTTACACTATTGCTGGGCTCCATCCTAGCTTATGTGTGACCAGCATACTGATAGTGGGAACGATGGGCTGGTGGGGAAGGGGGTGGGTGGAGTAGCGGGATACAGCAGCCCTGCTTCTCCATAGGAAATTATTTAAAATCACCATAACCGTTCAATTGCAGGAACAGTCTTAAACATTATCTTGATTCTTCATTTACAATATGAAACTGTGTTTTGGGGTATGCAATTTTATATTGGTTATTCCACCAGTTCCCACTGTTAATGTAAGACAGTTTTAAAACCAGTATTAAAAAGTATTTGGTGATGTCTGAAGATGCTTTTGTTTTTCATCCTTCTGTTTTCTACCTATGAGATAATAGTATTGGTGCTGTATACAGTTTGTGATAGGAGAGGTAACTGAACCACACTGACAGCTGCAGCTATAGAGAGGAAACATATTGCTTGGTTTCTCTTCACATCCCCATTGACAGGCAGACAGATATGCAGACAGACAAACACTATGCATTATCCTAATATGATTTAATATAAACATTGTGAATTGTGTGTTCATTGGGTCATCATATGCATTGGGTTGCTTGCCACCTCACTGATAGAAAAAGATGCAAGTAATATGCCTGGGCCATCATTAACTGGCTTTGTGACTTAGCTTTGCAATAAATGTTTGCTTACAGAATTAACATATTTTTATTGCTCATCTGAATTAATAAAAAGCTTTAGAACAATGAAGGTCAGTGAAACAAAGAATCACTCTCTGGGTAGATAATAAGTCTCTACCAGGCTTTAGGGCATCATTAAAGAAGATTTAAGGCGTTATTAAGTCATAACCAGAATTCAAGTGCTGGGGAAATAACTTTCAGCATGCAAAGTGAACATCAGAATTGAGAAGATATTTTTTCCTTTCTGTTGAAGCCTGTCTGGAAGATATGCATACCATTACAGAGTGGGTCCCCAAACATTATAGAGACAGGTTCGCATGCAAATAGCACTAGGCCCATGGGAGCACCTTAACTCTGGTTGACTACGCTTTTGGATTCCTTGGTGTTCCTCTGCCACAGCAGAATCAGCACCTGAGGATGCACAAGTATCTGTCTCTCCTATTACATTACTTTATAATATTTGCTTCCTGGCATCACTTTCAATATCTTGACTGGGAATATAATCTAAAAATTGTAATTGGCATGGTCCCACATGTCCCCTCTAATAGGAGAGAGCCCTATAAACCAAGTGATTTATTTAAGAATTTGGTTATACAGCCAGTGATAATGACAGGATCAAATTAAATCATCAAATCGTACTATTTCAAGTGTATTTGAAATCACTTTTTGTTAAAACATAAAAAGTGAAAGGCCTAAAACGTGCCATTCCTCAACAGCGCCTTGGTTCTACACCGAGGTGCAGCTAAAAATTTTAAAATCAAGATCTGCGACCAATTTACTGGTGCAAGGAGCTGATGTTTTTAGTGTGGAGATTAATAGCACCCGTAATCAGTTTCATATCATACAAAATCAAAAATTTGGATTCAAAATTAAATGTATCTTCAATTGTTGCATATAACAAAAATAGCCAGAATTGTTCAGGCATCAACTCTACAAAGTGTGAGAAATGTTCTAGGGGGTTACAGTAGGTCTCGACATGCTGATGGTGGTACATACATACTGTTCAAACCGACGTTCCATCCCATCCCAAAGACATTCTCTTCACTCTGGAGACCGCGCAGGGCACTCACGTTTACTGAACTGGGATTCATTGGACCAGGCAGTGTTTTTCCACTGATAATTGTCCAGTGTTGGTGGTTGCGTGCCCGTTCTTCTTGGTTTTATGTGATAGGAGTTTAGCCTGGTGTGCTTGTCTGCTGCGGTAGCCCATCCAAGACAGGGACAGACATGTGTTCCAAGATGCCGTTCTGCACCCCGCTGTGGTACTGCTCTGGTTTTTACCTGTGGTAAAATGTTGGCCATTGTCCTTCAACATCTCTCGTCAACGAGCTGTTATAAGCCAGAGGACTGCCTGTGTGTCTGGCACCAACAATCATTACACAGTCAAAGTCGCTCAGGTCGCTTGTTTTTTTCATTCTGCTGTTCAACTGAACAGTAATTGAATGCCTCAGAGCCAATCTGTCTGCTATATGTTGCAAGCCATGGCCATCTGACTAATTTGTCTGAGCAATCCGTTTTGTGAACAGTTAAGTACCTAATGCCCTGGCCAGTCAGAGTAGTAGATTAGTTTGAGTTTGCCACATCATTGGGTAATTATATGTTTTGCTACTTTCGTTTTGCATTTTCTTAGTGATGCCATCTGCAGTGAATAATAAAAGATGCCTCAGAAGGAAGTTCATGGACTACATTTTCAGAAAGGCAGTTGGCTAAAGCTGACATTGTAATATGAAAATGGAGAAGATATGTGTATGGTTATGATTATCTAACTGTAACTTTCCCTAGCTCAAGTCGTCAGTTAAATTCTGGGGACACCTATCTGGTCCTGCTCAGCCAAACATACCCATCAGCATCCCTTAAACAAGCACTACTATTAGTGTAATTTGTGGTGGATAGTATTGTGCCTGTGAAGTGCTAAGATGGCAAACCACTGGGCAGACTGGCAGAGGAAAGAGGAAGTGAAATGACAGGCTCTGGCAACACCACTCAGCACCAGGCTGGCAGCTGATATTAAAATTGATATTGTAATAAGACCTCTGTTCAGAAACTCATATCAAATCAAAATAACATGGCAAACATGATCATCTCCCCATATTAGTGCATGGATCATAATGGGCTATTTATAGAACAACCACAGCATTGCAAGCCCTTAGCTCTTTTGTGAATGGTTGATCTCTGGTGGACAGACGACCTAAACATACTACTATAAGTACTTTGGATCTGCTAGTCGGTGTGAACATCTTTAACGTGGCCCATAGTCTTTGTTCTGGTTTTGACGCTCATTCTATGTCATCTCTTAAAAGGTTTGGACACAAAATGTGATCAAACTTACCTAACAATTAACTGTACTAAGTAATGGTTGCAACATTTCTTTGGAAGAGTTTAAGGACTGCTGAGCTTATGCCTGTCTAACCTCAGTGCATGGTAAAAGGTGCTTCTGGTCCTGTTTGAAGAGGTTCTCTTCTGCACTTCTGCAACCTATCTAGAAAATGTGGAGGAGTTAATATTCCTGTGTTTGACACTGTTTACATCAGTTTGACTGGGTAGTTAGTACAGTACATTTTCCCCTCCTTATCTAAATGCTGATGAGATCTAAATAGTCATTTTATAATAGTCAGCATGTTAGCCTAATGGGTTAATAGTACTTACACTATCTCTGTAATCAGGAAGGTCAGTCCTGTGCAGGAAGCAGCTTGTTTTTACGACACGTGATTCACATATGGATAAAAATATAGATAAAAATATCCAATTGCAGGGGTCAAATTGATTTCAGATCAGTGTTGCTCAACCTCTGAGCATCATGGGGAAATCCTACTTATATTTCTGCGATCGGCATGGTTCCATCTTATGTCTATCAGTATTAGGTATTAGTAATATGTCATAGCAGGTCAAATGGTGGTGTAAATGTGGGTCAAATTCACATCATGGATAAAAAACAATTATACTGTGATGTTTGAATTTTTTGGGCAATGTATGTGAATTAAAGATTGGTGATTAGTTGAACTGGTGAGAACTTTAGCAATATAATATTTCACTGTTTTTGAAAAGAAAACAGGGGTTAAGATTAGGTTAAGATGGTGTGACGAGTGAAGACAACGCGAGAGGGCTCTGAAAGCCCGGGTCTGGTTTGTTGTTGACCCCACAGGGGATGAAGCTAATAAATTAATGAACTCACATTAAACTAGAGGCAAGACACCTCACGAAATAATCTAGGTCAGTGTTCTTCACTGACATTCCGACAGGGGCCACTTTGGTCGATAAGACATCAATGTGAGGGCCACCACAAGAAAAAAATGATGCAGTTCAGTACAGCCAATCCCTTTAGAAGTCTCCTAGTGCCCTCTTGTGGTGTACGAGTAAACTTCCATGGTGTCCTTCAGTCCTCCAAAAAAATTACAGCTGCTCAAAAGGGGGGATTTGAATGGAAGTCTACTTAGTCTAATTACAAGCTGCTTGTGTAAATCAACATGGAGAGCTCCTTAAAGTGAACCCACACTGACATCCATTATCTAAATGCAGAATTGCTCACACGGCCTCAGTGACCCTAGGCCCTGGAGAGTCACTGAATGCACATAACATGCTCATATGTACAGCGTGTGGCGCCCTAGGTCACTGGATCTCAGAATTCAGACGTAACCCTGAACTAGTTCATCTGATTCACATATTCAAGGGTCTTCATAATTAGTCGAACAGTTGAATCGGGGGTGTGCTGTCTTTGGAATAGATTAAATACACACACAAAGCATCTCTGGGTCCCCGAAGAGAGATTTGAGAACCAACCACTGCCTGTGACCTGTTATATGTATATGCACATTAGACACCAGCAGCATAAAAAAAGAGTTGGTAATGGTAAAAGAGGATGCTCCTTTCTGCCAGTCTCGCATACCGTGTGTCTAATAAGCATATGAGTTAGTCAGAATACAATTACACCACCGCCTCCTTTAATCAATTATTTTCAGGAGCTCTCTCTCCTCTAGGTTCTCTTGTCCTCTCTCTCCTCTCTCTCCCTCCTCTTGTCGTCTTTCTGCTCTCCTCTGAGATGTGCTGGATGACAGAGAGATGCATAAAGACAAAGGGCTGGACGGTGGCAGAGGAAAATGGTCTAATCTAAATTACAAAGGACCTGAATGGGGCAACTGCGTCAAGGTACACGGTCGGAGCACACCAGACCACTGTCGTTGCCATGGAGGAGTGATTCTCATTTCGAGGGGTGGGGGTGGGTGTGGGGGGGCTTGTGCCCTCGATGTGACATTGTGTTGGTTGTGATGAGAGGCTGGAAGGATGTGGATGTTTAGAGATGAGGTGGAGAAGTGAAGTGTCATTGGGACAGAGTGGACAGAGTCGTTTTGCTGCTCACAGCTCAGCTCCCTCCAGTGTTCAAACACTCCATCCTGGGATCAAACCGGCGATCCTCTGCTTTGCAGCGCAGGCCAACAGTGTGAGCTACTCAAAAGGTACCGTTGGGATCACTCCTTAAGCAACTTCACTGTAGAGACCTTACTTGGTTCCACTGGTCCCAGCGGTTGTGGAGTTCCACCACAGTATTAGGACAAGGCAACATACCCGATGTTCCATCTCACCAGATGCTATTTCTGCTCTAACATGTGTCTGAAACATGTGTCTAACATGTGTCTGAAACATGTGTCTAACATGTGTCTGAAACATGTGTCTAACATGTGTCTGAAACATGTGTCTAACATGTGTCTGAAAAATGTCTAAAACATGTGTCTAACATGTCTGAAACATGTGTCTAACATGTGTCTGAAACATGTGTCTAACATGTTGTCTGAAAGGAAAAGAGAGGTGAATGAACCAGGATCAAATGGACATGCCTGGATGATTTTAAGTGGATCAGTACGAATATGTAAATATGTTTTGGCCCTTGGATGTTTTGTTGTGCAATTACTTTTCATTACAACAGTATTTAATTGTTAATGCGATCAATGGAGGCAAGTGTAAATGTAGATAAGTGGGCATTGTGGATTGGTGTGAATGTATGTTTGGAGGCTGGGGAGATTATCACCTTGTCAGCTTTTAATGATCTAATAGTGCCTGATTTTCATCTACATACCATATTCATGCTTAATCACCTGAGCTGTAAGTACCAGCTGATTAGCATCCTTGGGCCAAATGTGCTGACTCGCTGCATTATTCCTCCTCCCTGTCTAGCTGTTGGCTCCACTGTGGTTCAGCAGGGCTATTTTTAAGTATACCCCCCCCGGCCCCCTGCCTCAGGGGAGGGGCCATTCCAACCTCCTAACCCCACCCAACCCATTCTCTGCTTACATACTGTACTGTACTGACCCACAATCAACTTCTTACCAACATCACCACTTACTCTATACCTTCACGTGTATTCACCTTCATTCCCATCATAACACCGTAACGCTGTAGACTTCCACGTTATATTAATGCCGTGTACGGTTGTGCACAGAACCACCAAGAGGCCAGCGGAGTCTGCATGAACCGACACAGCAAAAAATAAATGCTTCCGTTTAAAAAGTTGCTGCAGGGCAAAAGAGCGTTGGAGCTAGAAGCACATGGTTCTCTGTCCCCCGTGGAATTAGCAGTCAAACAAGTAATGAAAGGCATTAAAATAGTGTCTGGCAGAACGACAGGGCATTGGCGTCGCCTTCTGTTTTACAACCCATCAAACAAGCACAAGGTGCAGGCAGAGCCAGCTCTCCAGTCAGCCCTGCCTCGCTCACTGTCTGGCTCTGAGGAACAGTGGGGCGCTGTGATCTGCTCTGCTGCCTGTAGCTCTGCTGGGATTCTGAGTCACAGTTGGAGGGGAGTAGAGACGGGGGAGGGAGCAGGGAGTCTGGGTGACCATTATATAGTGAAAGAGGGAGGCTGCGGTACACATGGCCAAAAGGCAGTGGCAGTCGGTTTCCCGTTAATCAGGGCCACCTAATGAAAAGGTGCTGCGCTACTGGTTCATTGTATGGTTGTTGATATATCTGGTGAAATACTGCTGTCGCTTCCTAAAGGTTCACTGTATGGTTGTTGATATATCTGGTGAAATACTGCTGTCGCTCCCTGAAGGTTCACTGTATGGTTGTTGATATATCTGGTGAAATACTGCTGTCGCTCCCTGAAGGTTCACTGTATGGTTGTTGATATATCTGGTGAAATACTGCTGTCGCACCCTGAAGTGATATATGACTTCCCCCCCAGCTGCCCAGCCTGTCCTGGATTGATTTTACTCCCATGAAAGAATGCAGGGTGAAATATACTCTAATATTCCATTACTGATGCTGTTGAATGCTATTGATGTATAGGCCTGAATGTGAAGGCTGAGCCCATTTGAACCGCTGATAGCGGAAACCGCAGACAGAGGCAGAATGAATGTATGGGAAGGTGCTGTGAGATGGAAACTCTTCAGACTAATGGGCCATGGTTATGCCCTCTGCTCACCTCTCTCCTGGCCATACTGGGACCTACATTACAATAGAATACTGAAAAATTCCATGCAGTCAAACTTTTGCAGAACAGTAGTAGATGCATTTTTGTTGTCTAGTCCCTGGTCTCTCTGGCCCTGACTTCTGCTGGCAAGCAGGAGCATCATAAACTGGGTTGGATGTGGAGATGTTGGAAAGGACGCGCACACAGACTCTCTTCTCCTTGTCACCCAGAATCTGGGCGCTCTTACTGCAATGGATCTCCATGTCGTGAGGTGTAGTGGGGGGGTTTGGGCTGGTGGGTGGGTTGGTGGGTGGGTGGGTGGGTGGGCTTAGGTAAGTCCCTTCCCTTTCTCAGTTCAATTCATTAGTGTTGCAGTGACGCAGAAAACAGTGCGGGACCTCTATAAATAATACAAGACTGAAGGAGGAGTGAAGTAGATGAGAAGTGCCAGCAGAGGAGGGAGAGATCATGATTGGGAGGTGGATGATAGGAGGACAGAAGGAGGGGGCAGCAGCTAACACAGCATCATTTGCCCTGGTTGCTTGGTTACCGTCCTAACAAAGCAGCTGATTTGCAGAGCAAACAAAGAGGAGGGGAAAACAAGTGAGGAGGGGGAACGAAAGGAACAAGATGAAAAGAGTGATTGTGCCGTGCCACACACTCAAATCCCAGTCTCCCTTGGAGACAGTGGCGCGTTGGATCATGGCTTGACAGTGCAACAGTGGAGTACTCCACTCTACAGCAGAGAGACATCATTCTGCTGAGCTTCACCTCTGTCCAGAGAGAGAGACAGCATCCTACTGAGCTTCACCTCTGTCCAGAGAGAGAGACAGCATCCTACTGAGCTTCACCTCTGTCCAGAGAGAGAGACCGCATCCTACTGAGCTTGAACTCTGTCCACAGAGACAGAGACCATTCTACTGAGCTTCATCTCTGTCTAGAGAGAGAGACAGCATTCCACTAAGCTTCCACCCTGTCTGGAGAGAGAGTGAGACAGCATTCTACCGAGCTTGCCCTCTGTCCAGAGAGACAGACACCATTCTGATGAGCTTCACCCATCTCCAGAGAGAGCCTCAGAGTAAGAAACAGTGAGGGTCTCAGCTGATTGAGAAACAGGAAGAGACAAGAAAATAAAGAAGAGATATAAACATCCATAGACAGTTAGAAGGAAGACAGTGATAGAGATATAAAGAAAACCGCCTGTGGACGAGCCAGCGTCCTGGGGATGCAGAGGGATTGCAGTAGGAGTTGCTGAGTATAGCAGCAGCCCAAGGAGGCAAGACAGACAACAAGTTCCAGGGGGGGACTGTGGGCGCTGCCCCCTTGTGGAGGATGAAGAAGCACTCAGCCAGAGTGGCTCCTCTCAGCTCCTACAGCTCCCAGGTCCTTACCTGCCACATATCCGAAGGTAAAGACTCTAGACTGGGGGTAGGGGAACGGGAGCAGGTAGGACGCCTGTGGGTGAGTGTGTGTGTCTACGCATGTGCCTTTTCATATGCGTGCTTGTTCGTATGTTTGAAATGTACAGCGTTGGAACCCTATCAAACCATTCTCTAAGAGCAGGGACACATGGTCAGACTACAGTGTCTTTATTAATGCCTGTGACTCAATGCAATGAAAGTGTTTCTATATTAATGAGTCTGAATTGTCTCTGGTCTTACCTGGTCTTTACATTGTTCATTTAAATGAGTCCCCAAAGGGCAGAACAGGACAGAGATAGAACAAGGTAAATGAAGACAGGCAGGGAGAGCTGTTAGCTGAAACACATTTGGATGTGTCTAGTTCTAGTGTAATCGTGTGCGTCGGTCTTTTTGTAAAGATGTGGCTCCACAGCAGAGTGCACACTGGGCTTTTTGAGTCTTTGAAATTTAATAAGGGCTTGAAAATGTTTAGGCACAAGGATGTATGTTTCTGATGGATTATTTGTTTAATTGTCCGGCGATTGTTCATACCCAAAACGACTCATCCTTATGTTACATCTCAACTGCTGATTATTTCAATATTTTCGTTTGAAGGATTGAACCACAGAACTATGGGACACTTTCATGCCTTTGCTCTTCATCATTCCTTTGGAGGAGCTGCAGAACTCACAGAAAGGGATTCTGGCATTACAGTATATGTATGTTCAGTTGTCTTTCTGCCACACTAGTAATGCTGAGATACCAAAACAAGGTGACAGCTTGACTGATCTAACATTCTCTTGATTACATGTGTTGCATGTGATTCATTTTAGGAAAACTCAGTTTAGGGACACTGGTACCTAATGCAGACATAGAGTCGGGATCTAGGTGACATCCTCTCCGCAGTCAATCACTGTCCTATTTTTAAGACTTTATGTTCCATAACATTGCCTTTGTCTAGTTTGCCACAGAACAACACACATACCCAATACTATAAGTCCTGAAATGATTCATGTATTTCCCTCTTACCCACTATGGACTAGATGCACTGCCTGAGTTATGTAAACTGCTGCATGCTGATGTAGGAACATCATGGTAACCTGCTGTAGCCATCTATTGGATTCAGTGCTAGTCTTTTATAGTGTTCACCATCCTTCTGCCACTGTGCTACGGTAGAGGATGAATTGGTATCTGAGGTCGATGCAGGGGCACTGCGTCACATTATCAGTTTAAATACAGTATGTTCTCTTAATAGGCCTGCCGATAGTGAAGGCCAAGCAAGAGGGGACGCCAAGACCTTGATATTTTTATTTGTTTCCTTCTTGTGTTAACATGAAAAAAAGGATATGGCTACGTCTATAACCCCGGTTCTCTGAGGTAGGGAATGAGGCATTACACTCACCTTAGTTTATAGAACCACACCTTGAACCAGGCCAGGGCAGAGAACAAGGCCCCGGTAGCAATGCCCTTCTGTCCTTCACCTCCCCGATCGAGAACGGCCCGCAAGTTGTCATACCTCGTTCCCTATCTCAGGGAACGTAGAATACATACAGTACCAGTCAATATATACAGTACCAGTCAAACGTTTTTCACTTGAATGGATTGTCACTTTTTTTTTTAATGGATTTCCAAACTTTTGATTGTCACTGAATTATTTAAATTACTCTTCCAGTCAGTCTTCCAGTGTGACCGTGGTGGTTTTACTCCGGAAGTCGACTCAGTGAACACTAGTCCAGACATCCTAGTTCCAAGGACCCCTGGGGGTCCTTGGCCTATCAACAGGGGCTACATGGCCTATCATCAGGGGGTACTTAGCCTATCAACAGGGGCTACATGACCTATCATGAGGGGGTACTTGGCCTATCAACAGGGGGTCCTTGGCCTATCATCAGGGGGTACTTGGCCTGTCAACAGGGGGTACATGGCCTATCAACAGGGGGTAATTCATCATAGGATTACTAGTAAAATGAACATGAGGGTTACTTTCTGTTGGTGGTACAGTAACTTTAAGAGACAGATTTGGAGGTACGAGAAGCTCATTACAGATGGGGGTGTACAGATAATGGGTGGAGCTCCCCAACTGCTTGGTGTAATGAAGCTAGAGTCCATACTGTATGGTCTCCAGTACTGAGTATCCTTAGGTCCACCAACCCCATCAATTCAAAAGGAGGCGTACACGGTTCACCATTGCCAAATCCCATGTCAGAAGATCTTGCACACCCTGATTGCTCCTTCAAACAAATGTTCTGTAAATTACGTTTTTATAGCCATGTCAGGCAATATTGGTGTCTTTTACATGATCTCAAATTAAGCCAATAATGAAGCATTGATGAGGTGGAATGTGGAATGACAGTTGTGTTTTAATATCTTGGGTCACAGTGTGGAGACTGATTGGGGAAACAGGATGCTTACAAGCTCAGAATGTGTCACTCTGCAGCCACTACAGTCCTCTCAGTGTTGTCAAGGTATTTGAATGGTTAGTTTGAGAGTGTAGGACTAAGAGAGACACATAGAGAGACACAAAGAGAAACTTGTTTCTCTTTGTGAAACAACCATGAAAATGGTTACTTCTGATTTAAAATCGTTTGTTATTCTCTTTCTCTTCCACCACATTTCCCGCTGTTTGTCCTCATCTGGGTCAAAGAAAGATAAATCTTTAATGTTACGGCATAAAAATCTATAGGTGTGAAGCTAAGTGCCAACTGCATTTCCTGGATGTATTGGAGATTACATTTTGATCCAGTATGAAACTGCAATATAAAACTCTATAAGCCTAGATCCCCAGCCAGATTGACAGAGTTCCAAAAGCCAGTGAAAAGTAGCATCTAATTGTCAAAGGAAACGTCAGATGCCACAATTTCCATAGAGGAAACTGGGACAAGAATACAGAAAACAATTAAAATGGTCCTTTCAAGAAAGAAGTCAAACAACATTGACTGGAAGAGATTCTCATGCACTGTCTTTGTTTCTAATCTGTATTTGACAATTTTTGGAGAGATGCAATATTCAACTGTAATGTTATAGTAGCTTAAGGTGTGTGAATGCAGTTGAACTCTGTTATGGTTGGGTTTGTTGGGTTATAACCTTTTAGTCCTCACCATGACTTTTGCAGGAGTTGGTACTGACTACTGTAGTAGCTTTATAGTCACTTTACATTATCATTCTGTATAAGTCTTTCATTATACTTCTTAGGTTTTAAAGTGTATAGGAACAAAACACACACCATAGAATAGATTATAAATGACACTTTACAAATTAATTTTACCCTTGTTTTCTTTAAATCTGGGATCCATACCCACTAAGCAAAAGTATTTGAAAAATGTATTTTCAAAATCTTTTCTAAATATGTATTTTCAATTTCTCGTGCCAGTAGAGTCGTTTTCAAAAATTAATTATAAATACTGAAAAATATGAAAAAAATATAAGTTATGAAAGTCAAATGAGCAGGTCATCTGTCATTCCTCATCAGAACCTAAATTATACAGTAAGCTTGTTTTACGTTTAACATTTACAATGTCAAGGCAAATAGACACTGTGCATAGCCTCAAAACATGGTTTGAATGAAGGGGGCAGAGAGCACACTGCTTCATTCTGTGCTGTAACAATGTCTATAGCTTAAAGATGCAAATTCAGGAGGAGGTGCCATGTGCCTATTCCGGTTAGGCTGAGAGAGAATATCTTTTCAGACAATGTGGCAAAAACTATGGCTATAGAGTCACTGGCTATACTTCTATGGAGCTGCTGCATAGATAAGTACTGTATAGTGGTTGAGACGGAAGTGGCAAAAGAAAAGCAAGTCTGCCTATTAGATGAATAGCAAGAACACAAAAACTGTACTCTAAATCAAATAAACATGAAAAGAATTACAGCAAAAATGTATATCTGGAATACAAAATTAAAATGAATTAAAATGAGTGTAATGGCTCATTAGTTAAAAACTCTTTGACTTAGCAAATCACTTCACTGACTTTTTTTATTTACAAAATTAGCAAACTCAGGAATTTTATGCCAGCAACCAACACTGAGCCTTCACTGAGCTTATTTATGTAAAACTGACCAAATAATGAAAGATAAGAATTGCAGTTTTGAATTAAATGAGGAACTAATGAGGACAAACTACCTGGTACTGACAACATGGAAGGTGAACTAGCACGTGGTAGTTAAGAGAGGTAGCGGATTATATTCCTGCTTCTATCAACCATATCTTCAAACTAAGCTTAGAGGACAATGTTTTCCCCTAGACCTTGATGGAAGCTAAGTAGAGAATACAAAACCCTGAAAAAACAAGAAACCAGGCAAGCCTAGTTCAGCCAGCCCGCAATAGAAAGTGATGTCCTCTCGAGATTCGAACCTGGGTCGCCCACGTGAAATTCTGTGTCGTTAACCATTACATCACGGAGCTGTACATTTGCCGGGTGTCAGTATAGCCTCTTGTGTCTATCCTGAACAAGTCCTCTTTTGCCACTGGTTGTTTTAACAGTTAATAGGCCATTTATGAATCACATTGATACAGTTAAACTGACTAACATTTCTTATTTAGTTTACCTCCACCACAAATAGTGTCTATGTATGGCGTTTGCCACTGGCAAAACGCCATACATAGACGTATTAGCCAGTAATAAGCTTTACTGTTGCAATTGCTAGCACGTCTGCCAAAGCTATTTCATTTCATGACATAAGAACGTATTTTTTTCTTTCATGGCAAAACAACATACTTTTTTCTTTCATTCGTGAATGACATTTACACAATAACTATCAATAAAGGCAACAATAACTAACTTTTTCATCAAGTGAAAAGACGAGAGAGTCGTGGAATCTACCAAAAATAATTAATAAATGTCGTTGCTCTCAATAGATTCGGACTTAGGTCTTCCACATGGGAGGCACTGTCTTTAACCACTACGCCACGGCATTACACGTTTCAGCGGTCGCTAGACTCCACTGAGGATTGTGTCAAACTGACTAAAGTTTCTTATTAAGTTTACCTCCACCGTATTGCTTTTGCCATTGGCCGTTTTAACAGCTTATTAGCCAGTAATAGGCTTACTAGTATCTACAAACTTCCTAGGAATAATCATAAGAATTGAGCAATTGCTAGCGAGACTGAAAATGAACTTTCCATGCCAGAAACAGTCGCAATATAACAGTATACAGTTTCCGTTAAGGCTTACAATAACGTAACTACTGTATGTTGTAGCCAGCAAATGAGTTTGTCTATCTTGACCCAAAACCCATGCACGGATGCGTACTTCGAAAATCCACCAGAAACAGTCGCAATATAACAGTAAACTGTTTTATTTCAGGCCTACTATAATGCAGATACTGATGGTTTTAGCCAGCGAAGTTTTCGTCTATAGGGAATAATTCATAACGCGTACTTCGCTTGGCCTGCGAGGAGAAACGAACTCAGGACCTATAGTTCACAAGTCCACTTCTCTAACCACTACGCTATTTAACAAGGGGTAGTCAGTCAGTCAGTCACTCACTCACTCAGTAAGGGACATTCGCTCTTCTTGGCCGGCTCCGCTTACACGGTCCGGCAAAAACCTATCAGCCTGCTACCAGTTGTTCCACAGAAAGCAACTACAGAGAAACTAACAAGTCAGCATGCTTAGGGAAGGGCACTGAATATGCTTACTGTCGAAACAAATGGTAGAAAATTAGCTTTAAGAAATTAAGACAGAATAAGGTAGCTTAACGCATTAATGTAAGACTTCAGTGAAACGTTTGGAATCAGCAATTAGCTATGAAGTTGTCCTAAATATCACAAAAACATAAAGCATTGTATTTGGGACAAATAACTTACTCAACCATAAACGTTATCTATTTCTAGTATTGGAAAGCACACTGTACTAAATAGAACCATGACTACATGAAACTCTCTGCCACCCCAGTTTACTTAGACCAGCAATCAAATCTGATTTTATTTAAATTACTTATTTATAAAAAAACACAATAGCACAACAGAGACTGAGATGCAAAAAAAAACAGTACTATTTGTTATTATTATTGAAATTTGTATTGTGCATTTTACTTATACAGGTTTGCTATTGAGCATGTTAAGGGTTTGTATTTTCTTGTGGTGTGAGTTATGTTTTGATCCCAGGACAAGAGCGGTTGCTTCAGCTGTGGCTAATGGGGATCCTTAAAAAGTACCAAATAACAGATAGCTGTCATAGAAAAGGGCTGTTCTAACCCACAGTGCTGAGCCAGCAGGCTGAGAGTGAGCCGCCAACATCCAGCACATGTAGTCTTTTATTCCTTCCCTGGTGTAAATTGATCACGTGTGCAGTATAACGGTATAACGGTATAACGAGTCCTGGCACTCTCCAGAAACACCCTCACATAATTTTAGTGACGCAGACACACGAAACTGCATGTATGCACGCTCAGACTCACATTTACATGCTCAGACACACATATATGCATGCATGATCACACAAACACACACACACACACACACA
>JACXGI010009013.1:0-31539 GCA_016801175.1 Esox masquinongy
CTCAGCTACATGATCAAGGCTAAGTTTGGCTATGACAGCCCGGGAGGAGGCGAGGAAGGAGAGGAAGAATGAGGCAGGGGCTTACGAGACCTTCTGGCTGAATGAGGCAGGGGCTTACGAGACCTTCTGGCTGAATGAGGCAGGGGCTTACGAGACCTTCTGGCTGAATGAGGCAGGGGCTTACGAGACCTTCTGGCTGGCAGGCATCCCTGTCTCTCACTCTCATTTTAACTGAAATGCATTTCATTGTTTAGATGACATTAACACACCACATATTGGGATTGACATCCATACAAGAATCACACTCTGATTTAACCAAAACAGTGAGGGCAAAACACACAAATTGCCAGGGAATCCTGTGCCTGTTCTGTTTTCACAGATTTCTATGAGACAGAAGTAATACTTTCATTCACATCGAGATACAATCTTTATCTATCAGAGGGAGAGAGAGAAGGAGAGAGCGTGACAGAGAGAGGTAGATGAAAGAGAGATGCTTTACTTGCTTTCATGGGGACAAGAGGCTATGCAAGCTAATTAGCTGGCAAACAATTCCCATACAGACAGAATAGGACATGTGCATTTCTTAGTGTTTGAGTGTGTGTATTTGCCAGCATATATATGTGTGTGTCCATGTGAGTAAGAGTGTGTTACAATATGCTATAAGGAGTGTCCATGTGTTAGCGTTGACGAATGTGAGAATGGAAGTTGATGTGTGATTGTTGGCGTGTGTGTATGTGCGAGTGTGTGTGAATGTGTGAATGCATTGGTTAGAGCTATGTTTGATGCTGTTGTCTAAAGTAGTGATGTCAAGCGTGGGCTGGGTCTGGACTGGACATGTACCTGTGTGTGTGTGTGTGCGCGCGCGTGCGTGCGTGCGCATACTGTGTGTGCATTCCTATGTTTGTGTGGGACTGTGCGTGGGTGGGTGTGTGTGCTTGTGCACATGTGTTTGTGCGTGCAGTGAAAAGTTTGGCCGTTGGTGGACTGAGTAGAAAAGGCGAAAAGGCATTCGGGGCTGGTGTCAGTTACATTGGCAGTGGATGCAGTTACATCCTTAAAAGCAGTCCATTAGTAAACTGAACAGTTTGACACGTCATAAATTAATGTCCTATCACTTTCATTCTACTGGAGTTTTAGCAATGGTGTTGGGTGCTCTAGATGTAGTGAGAAGAAAACGCTGGGTGTTTTTTCTTGTCTCTGTGTGTGTGTATGTGTGTTTGTGTGTGTGCGTGTGTGTGTTAGTGTATGTGAACTCAGCCTCCTCAGAGTTTGAGTTTTTATCAGTGACTAAAAGAAATGATCCATGCCATGAAGTCCAACATGACCAGGATTGCCCCCCTCCTTGAGAAACCAGCCAACCAGTTTACTGTGTCACTGAGGGTCTTTAGCACTGCCAGTTCTCTCGCCTGGTCCTGGTTCTCATCCTAACTGATCCATCTTGTGCCTTTGTCACTGAATGAGCAGATCCTGTCAGGGTTGAGCATTTCAGGCTCTGGACAGTGTTGGTTTGCATCCTTCCTGGTGCCTGGTGTCCCCTGGGGCTTGGTTCTATGCCCTGTCCTCTGTAGAGTCACTTGGCCATGTCATATCTTCACACGGTCTCACATCTCTGCATGCCTGGCAGACATCCCTGCTTCGATGTCAGCCCACCACCTCAGACTCAACCTTGACAAAACTGAACTGTTCATGGTTGACACATCCCCCTGTCTGAGGTAAACATCAAGTTGGTGACTCTCTTCTGCAGGTTACCCTAGAACATTCACAGAGAAAGTGGCGCAGGGACTCATTGAAGCGCTTGTCCTTTCATGTCAGCACTACTGCATCTCACTGTTGGTAGGAAATCCCTGCTTGTGCCATCAAACCCCTGAAACTTAAAAAGCTTCCACTTCAAGATCATGGTGCTGGTCTACCAAGCAGTGAGAGGAACTGCCCAATCATATCTTCAGACAAAAGCACGCAGGCACACTCATACATTCCTCCATAATCCTCCTCTGTCACCCAGTCCCATCTGTCTGTCTGAGGACATTTGTCTGAGGAGATTACTGACACTATCTGAAATGCTACCTTATTCCCTACAGTGTGTTAGTTTAGACTGGAGCACTATACTAGACGGGCCCTGGTGAAAAGCAGTGCACTATAACGGGGTTAGGGTGGCGTTTGAGACGTCCACATGGTTGCCTGGTCTCCCCATGCCCTGTCAGGCCCTCCTCTGGCGTCCTCACTCACTACCTGAACCAGCTGTCCAGCTCTCTCTCTCCTGCCTCAGTTGCTCACTTCTCTCATTCCCAGGATCACATGACCCACTCTTGCTCAACTGAGCTTTTGAAATGAACCAGGGATCATCTCAGGCTACAGGACGTAGGCAGGCATCCAGGGACCCTGACTCCCCTTCCTGGCCCAGCAGGTAAGTATTCACACCTGGCCTGTCGTTGACAATCTGAGCAATAAGGAAAGAAAAAAGATTGGAGAGTATATGTAAAAGTGATTGAATTGCCCTGTTGGTTGTAGGGAGGAGGTCAGAGAACTGGCATCATGGTGTCAAGACAAAAATCCAGGGGCGTAGATTAGGATTTTCACTTGTCAACCCCCCCCCCCCCCCAGAAAACAAGTGAAAATCCCAGGACCCATTGACCCTGACCCCTCCCAATATGCAACACAAACTTATGCCCTTGCTTTCTCCCTTGCTGTCAGCAAAGGAAAGATGATGGCGCTCTAAAGGAAGCTGGAGCAGATAGAAGGCATCAGAAGGTGATTTGAACAGCAAAGTTCAACACAAGGACCAAGTTCTCCACCAGGCTGGTCAGAGGAAGGCCCTACAGTCTCACACACTGGACTTCACCATAAACTCCTACATACCTATATTTCAATACAAAGACATACACAGACATTTTAAGTTTTTATATCTTTGTGGAATCCAAAAATGACTTCCGTTTAAAATCTTATTTTACGAGTCATTTGGCCAGAAAGTCCTGAGGCTCATGTCCTCTTAGGTTAAACAGGACACCAGGAAAGTTACAGAGCGCATTTCTTGGATTCAATAGAATACCTGAGCATATGTTTCAGACTGACTCTTGGCCCCTGTCATATAAACTAATGTAATGTAAACAATCAGGACTTGTCTGAAAGTGACCCTAGTCCCCAACAATAATGACAGACTGGCCCTAGTCCCCAATAATAATAACAGACTGGCCCTAGTCCCCAATAATAATAACAGACTGGCCCTAGTCCCCAATAATAATAACAGACTGGCCCTAGTCCCCAATAATAATAACAGACTGGCCCTAGTTCCCAATAATAACAGACTGACCCTACTCCTCAGGCACAATAATATAGCAGCATAAAACTAGGGGTTGAGATGGGGGGTCCAGAGACACTGTGGCCACATCTGAAGGTAACCCTGGTCAACCAGGCAGGAAGTAACCAGCGCCAAACCAAAGGGACACCAACCAACTGCCACCACCCTGAAAGAGGGCTGAGTATTGCCAACAGATTTCACTCCTATTGTATGAGTGGACCCTAACACTCAACTCCATACCTTCTGCCTAATTCTAAACCTTATGCCTAATTCTAACCATAACCCCAAAATTACATAAAGCAGTCTGTAAGTCACCACTAAAAAGTCTACACCTGTGATTTCCAAAGCATGTGACATGATTGTATGGGAATTAGAGAAGACCCTTTATCAACACTTGGAGAAATGTAATACTATTGAGATTACTGCTGTTTAATTACTGTATAATTGTAAATTATAATATTTATAATATCTTATATATTGTTACAGACCAAATATTGAGCTTGTAGGAAATCTGAGACCCCTGATGTGAAAGGAAATTTGCAAGGGACAGAGATAAAGTGTTCTAGGCATTGGTGTGAACCACAGTTTCTTGTGTATTACTGGGAGTGTGTGTATGGTGTGTGTGTGTGTGTGTGTGTGTGTGTGTGTGAGTGTGTGTGTGTGTGTGTGTGTGTGTTTGTGTGTGTGTGTGTGTGTGGACGCGTGCACCTCAACTCCAGCTTTCTGCCCCAGTTTGCTGGCAGTGGCCCCACCGTCTGTGCTAAAAGTCACGTCTTGAAGGGAGAGAGAACAGAGGGAGAAAATGAGAGAAATGGGGGAGGAAGGAGGAGGGGTGTAGGGGGCACAAGGAGCAGGACACAGGAAGTGGAGAAAGATGAAGAGCGCGGAGACAATGAGATGCACAAGGGGTGCTGAACCGAAGGGGAAAAAGAGGAGGAAAAGCAAGCAGGGAGAGAGTAGAGAGAGAGGGCGGAGAGAAAAAGCGACAGGGAGAGGGGGAGAGCCAGAAGAAGAGAAAGACACAGAAAAAGCGAGAAGAAGGATACAGAGAGAGAAAGAGGAACGGAGAGGGAGGGGGAGAGCCAGGGTGTGTGTATCTGGCATGAGGAGGCAGGGAGAGATAGCGTGGGCCAGCCTGGCCGGACGTGTGTGTTTGTGTTTGAATGAAGAGGGATGTGAGACAGAGACCCCTCACTGGCGCAGCTCTCACACTGGAACCCTGCCATGCAAAGATGGACAAAGACACACACAAACACGACTCGGAGCTTTCTCGCAAACGCACACGCACACGCGGTGTGCAAGCAAACCAACGATAAAAGACATGAGAGATGTGGAAGCTAAAAGTAGCAGGACTCTGGAAAGCCGGGTTGGACGGAGGAGAGAAAAGCAGAACAGAGCAGAAGGTGGACTAACGAGGCCAGCCAGTGAGGTTTCCTCCTCATAGCCTTCAATGATAACAGCTGCCTGTTTTTACCAAGAAGCTCCAGGAGAATCACACTGCTCAAGGTTACAACAGCATCCCAAAACAGGATGAACCCACATCACCCCAAGACTCCTGTTTGTGTGCTACTATACACAATGATGCCCTGTAGGGCAAAAGGAAAACAGCCCAGGGGTTAGGTCTGATAACAAAGAGTCTGAAGGCATACATCGGGCTGGTTCAGGGCTTACATAAGTACTGTAGGTCATTCAGCAAATAGGTCAACCAGAGTTGGAAGGGACTGATGTAAACGTGTGTGTTGACAGGCACTGATATCCTGTCCAAAAGAGTTACATGTTCTCAGTGGCATATTTCTGCCCTCATAACGTCAGAGTCACCTCATGGCCTCCGCCCGCCATCCCGCCGTCTGAGAATTCCTTTCCTCTCCTCGTTGCCAGAGTCACTTCCTGTGCTGTGTAGCTGAATGTCCTCAACGCCACTGAGAGTGGCGCGGCGTAGAGAGGAGCGGCCTAATGCTCCACTCTTCCTTATGGGGCTCCAGAGGACCAGGGAACACAGCTGAATGTGCACACAAAAAGTCACACATGAGCATACGCACTTACACACACACCTTGTGGAGGCGGCATGTTGCATATTGGCACGGTGAGTGTGTGTGTTAAAGGGGAGGGAGGACAGGGGAAAGTTGGGGAGGGACCTGGGGGGTCCATTGTTTTCAGTCTGGAAGGCACAACTGCTGGGGGCTGGAGGCGCAGGCAGGGAAGGTGACGCTAGAGTCAAGGAAAGGCTAAATTTAGAACACCTTAGAGTCCAAATATTTCAAACATTTTTAAGCATATTCGGAAACTCACGTATACATTAGCGTATGCATGAAATGAATAAACTAATAATAGGAATTCAGCAGAAGTACAACTGAAAATAGAAATGTTCACTTAAAAACAGGGAAATTGTAAAAAGATGCATTTTGGGATCTTAAAAGGCCAGTAAACCTAATTTAGCAATCTTCTTAACAATATTTTATTTCTGTACTTTGATAGGTACAATAATCGTCACAAAGTGTTATCATAGACATTCATTGCCATTTTGATAAATGTTACTCCATGCATTTGCCCCTTTTCAATTTCTGGGATTTTCTAGGCAGGATGAAAATATGTACACTGGTTTTGTTCACAAATTTAAATATTTTCTTCTCCCAATGCAAATGTTCTCCTAGTGCATTATGCAGCAAATTCAACTGACATCTATCTTGATGCTGAAACATTTGACAAAGAGTCTATTACTTGTATCTTTATTTTTCAGTTTTACACGTTTCCACCCAGTAGTGAAACAGCGAGACGCACAGGGAATGAACTTATTTACTAAAGAAAACAGAGGAGGAGGAGAGGGAACAACTGAAAGACAAACCGCTGTCCTAGTGTGGCTGGGTCTTCTCTGGCGTGGGCTCCTGGTGACGGTTTTGGAGAAATGGCTGTGGGCTTTCTTAGTTTCGGCTGTCTCTCTGCTCTTCTCCTCCTCGCTGTTTTTCTCCTCCTTCTCCAACATCGCGGGCCGTATGGCTTGGTGCATTGTCCCCCCAGCCTGCATGGCAAAAGCCTTCATATACATTATGCAAAATAGACAGATGGATGCGTCTTACACAAATATGTCAATATCATTAACTGGCTAATTTGACAATTTGGAGTGCAGGATTTTTTTTATGTGTTATGAAATATATGCCATCACTGCACTGGCTTCCCTGTCTCATTCCGGATAGAAATCAAAACCCTCCTATAGTCCTACCAGTGTATTCACAACATTGCCCCTTAAAATCTCAAGGAACTGCTATCCCTCCATAACCCCACCCACAGCCTCAGGTCAAGTGATAGCCTGCTCCTCCACGTCCCCGGGACCAAGCTCTGCTCCTTGGGGGACGAGGGTTTTAGCTCGACCGCCCCTAGCCCCTGGAATGCCCTCCTGAACCACCTGAAGTCACCACAGACTCTAAGCTCATTAAAAACAGACCTGAAGACATTTGTATATAGGAAGACTTTTTGTTGATAACTGTGCTTTTCTTGTTCTTACATGTTTCTTATTTTTCTTTTATATTTATTTATTTAATGCACTTTGAGATTATTCTAAATTATTCTGATTATTCTGCTCTACAAATGTAAGAAATTATTATTTATTATTATTATATGTGACAGTCTGTTATCCCCATTTCTATTCCGAAGAATTGAACGTGATGATTTTCAGGTTGTACTGAAGTTAGATCATGGTGAACCAACATGTTACTGACTAACAGATCATGTTTTTCCACAAATGTAACGATTTATGTTTCTGGGGATAGATTACCCCTTTAAGGACATCAGTTTGTATGAAACGTTATGACTTGGATTGGTACCATATAATTTATTTTAAAAGGTTGTGATATGAAATTAGTGATCTAGTGCACAATCAGATGACATAGTACATGAAAAATATGGACCCGTTTTGGCTCATAAGCAACATTTCCACAACTACTAGCTGAAATTATATAAAAGAAATTTGGGAGTGCAGCTTTAACTGAGAGATGTCAAGGGATTTGGCTTAGTCATTTACTGAAAGAGTCAATGAAAAATAGATTAAACAAGTGAAGACTGTTGACAAATTGGCAAAACATGGAGGTGACAGTCTCTTTTGTGTGGTAACAGTTGTGTCTTGACTGACAACTGGTAGTCAAAGGGTTAAAATGTCACAAATTAACAACTTGATGTTAGATGGTTACAAACTTCATCTAACTTCATCTACCCCAAGCTAAATGTCAATGGAAGTAATAGTGGCATGTGAGAATGTTACATCACCTGAAATCAACTCCAGATTAGGCTTGATTTTATTTAAGTTATTTGGCCTTTGACAAAGAGAAGGATACATACAACGCACTTCCATCGATATTTAGCTAGCGGTGGCTAAGGTTAATTGGAGTTTGTAACAGAACCCTAGATGGGAGTTCTATTGTCGCATACATTAAGTTGATGAATCATCTAACATAAAGTTGTATAGAATTTAACTTCTTTCCCAGCCATGAAAGAGAACAGTCTCCTTATCAGGTTATATATGTAACTCCCACAACATAGGCTGCCGTATACAATATAAAAACATCCTGACTGTATTCACTTACATATTTTAATTATTGATATATACAGTAGTAGACACACTTATCTAACGTGACCTACAGGAGAATTAGGATGAAGTTCCTTGCTGAAGGGCATGACAGCAGATTTGCCCCCTATTCGGCGCCGAGAATCAAAACAGCAACCTTTAGTAATTGGAACAATGGCCCCATTACGCTGTATGCTGCCCCAAAAACATTCTCCTGTTATTGCACAGATTAACCCATTCATGGTGTGTAACAGTATACAAACACCATAACATTACTGTTACTGTTGCCTACCCAAACTGAACTAGTTGTTATTGGACCATGGCTGCACTCAGAGGCTGTTGTGTTTTGCTGTGTACATAAATGTGTGTAAGATCCTAACCAGATGGTGACAGGAAACCAGTCTGACGTCAGCCACAACAATAAAGGTGAGTCACTTTACATCACATTTTGCATTGAAGTAATTTAACGGATGCTCTTATCCAGAGAGACTTACAGTACTGACTGCATACGTTTTTAAACTGTTTCGGCCGATCACTGGAATTGAACAATGAACCCTAGCATTGCAAGCTCCATGTGACACTAGCCCTTTGCCCAACCGAATCAGACTATTCTGCTGTATTCAACGGTATTCTACCATGTTCAACTGTTCTACTGTTGTAACTATGCTATATCATCTTCTAATGTGTTTTATTGTATTGTACTGTTTTCAATGGTGCTTAACGGGGTCTTACTATGTCCTACTCTTTTCTAAAATGCTCTAATGTGTTCAGCCTAGTTGTACTGTGTTCAACAATTTTACAATTCAGCTGTACTCTACTACATTCAACTTACTTCTACTTAATTCTTCTCTTTTCAACTGTACTCTACTTCATTCAACTGTGATCTACTTAATTCTACTGTGTTCTACTATATTCCACTGTGTTTACCCTTATTCATTTTTCTCCCCGGTCCTGTGTGTATACACTGTGTGTGCGTGTCTGTTTATGTCCTGTGTGTTCCTCTGGTTTGTCCATCAGGGTTTCACCAGCACCATGTCCATGTGCTTCCTGTGACATGCTGTGGCGTAACCTAGCGACGCGTGTTGTGTTTGGCGGGGCCAGGCATGTTTCCCCTCATAGCTAGTGTCTGATGTCAGCCTGTATGTGCGGCTTTGGGGGGCCGGTGGGGGTGCTGACATGATGCCAAGGAGAAGGACAGCCGGAACCGTGAGAGGGACCTTATCTGGGAGAGGTGGATCAGAGGTGAATACGTCCTGAGGGCATCCAGAGGCTGGCCTGGCCTGCGGGCCGCTCAGTGACACTAAACTGTTAAAAATAGTTGGGGGGACTCGGATAACAATGGCGACTTAACAGTAATGTCATTTTCAACAGAATCTGGTTCCACCCTTAATTAAACCATCCACTTTGTAATAACCATCTCTAAAAATGTAAACGCTCCAATATCTGTAGTAAAGGAAAGTTGAGGTACCCTATATCGGATAGTGAACAGCCTGGCAGGGACCATAATGCCGTTAGTTTGAATTTTATCATGTGGTCCTCACAGTAGAGTACATCTGCTGCTGCATGTTAATGAACAGCCTCTGATCTTTAGTCATCAGCAACTATCTTCCAACTGTCGCAGCTTTTCCCACGTTCAGCTCTCAGGCCGTCTCACTAGCATCCCTTCGTTGTGGTTAGGCCTCTCCCTCTCCTGTGATCCCACCAAAGTGTTTACAGTCCTGACATATTAACACTCATATTAAACAGCATGGGGTTTTACCCTCTACCGACAGTTAGTGGAAATCCCCTCACCAATGAAGGTGAATTCACAGCAGGCTCTGCCAACTAAGCGGCACATTACTAAACATTACATACCCATTTGAGACATTGCTCATACTACTTTCTACATTGACCATATCTTTGGGATAGACATTATGCCTAATTCAAATTCACAAATTCAGCTGATCACTAAACGACACAAATGACATATGATGCAGTATGTGCAAGGTATGCTGATTTAGGGATTAAATAATAATTTAAATGAACTTCATTGCAGGAGCCTGATTCCTCTTAAGTTTTCTATCAGAATGTGATCTCTGCTATCTCCTTTACTCATTCTCTGCAGGAACTTGGATCCGCTTCATGTATTGGGCCCAGTGTTTTCATAACAATATTGTTCCATTGTCCAGCCCTGCCATTCTGCTCTCTATTTTTACCACAGCTCATACGAATCAGCCATTAGGGCTTTTGTTTATCTCTTGAGTCTGTTTCTTAACATAACACCAGCAACCACAAGTGTGAACGGCATGTTTTCGATGACACATGGCCCTTGCCTCCCTGTATGTGTGTGTAATTACAACCAAATGGTGGAAAGCGCACAGTATGTACGTATGTTTGTGTGTCTGTGTGAGAGTGTGACAAAGAGAGTGAGGTGAGCGCATGATTTCTCTCCTCCATGCAACTTTAATCTGACAGTTCCCAGTGGTGTGGTGTGAGAGTGGTCTAACTGCACCGAGCCACTGAGAAAATATCATAAATCAGATCAGGCCTCTGCCTCCCCAAAGGCCTACACGAGCTAGGCTAACCGTATGTACCATTCATGGCTAGTGGATGTACCATTCATGGCTAGTGGATGTACCATTCATGGCTAGTGGATGTACATTTCATGGCTAGTGGATGTACCATTCATGGCTAGTGGATGTACCTTTCATAGCTAGCGGATGTACCATTCATGGTTAGCGGATGTACCATTCATGGCTAGCGGATGTACCATTCACGCCGTTGCATGTATGTAAATGTAACGGTCCTTCGTCTTTCACTACAACCCATTAAGGTGTATGTGCTCTCACCGCTTGCACGCCCCAACATATAACCAAGCATTTCCAGTTCCAGCGGGCTTGCTGACGGTCCTGGCTTCTGCCAACCCATTTATTCCAGGATTTTCTGATTTCACCGAAAAAGCTGAGAGCTACCTGGCTGCGCCTTCACTTTGCTAAGCTGGCATTGCGGATGGAAACTTCATTGGGCTGAATGGTTTGGATGAGGCCCACTGATTCAAATACTTCCGTTATTTTGAGAAGCTAGCTACATAACGCCACGGGCAAACCAGCAGCTAATCACAGCCCCTCCCGGTGAAACAATGTCGTTCCTCGCCGACCAGCTGCAAGAGGTGTTTTGCTGCGTACGCTGACTCTAATTAGCACCATGTTATGGGTCTATCAAATGGAGCTGCTGGCAGAGCTCAGCAGGGCCCTAAATGTTGGTGGCCCCTTAGCGGAAGTCCTGGCAGACGTTTGTGCCACGGCTGACTTCGTCCTATGTCCTTGCACATACATTTCCTGGAGATCCTAACGATTTTGCCACTGCTAAGGCTTTGAAGACCAACACTGCTGCACTGTCACGTACTGGTGAGCATGTCAGAAGAACCAGACAGTGTGATTCTGTCAGCAGTCAGCAGGGGCGCTTGATGTCTCTGACTGTTGATGTGACACTACTATTATGGGTCAATGTACAGTTGCTTTGAGTGACACATATTCCCATTAATTGCAACCAGAGTGCCGATCTTTCAGGGAGGCGCTCCATTCTTACATGTGGAAGCTACAGACACAGCAGTCTCACCGATTTGGAGTGTTTGGGGAGATATTCTCCTATAATTCTCTGTTGTAGGTCAGAGAACCCCAACAGCCACAGACAGATCAGTGGTCGTGGATCCTCCTACGCATCCCCCCCAGTGGTCCTGATCCAGCCCACGATGAACAGGGTCAGTATGGGGGCTTATGTCCCAAGGGTCAGTTCTGGTGGTCATAGTGCCCCTCTTGCAGATAGCGGGGCGAGACAGTTGGAGCCTCTTAAATGAGCCGACTTCTCTAAGCTTGCTGTTTGCTTTAGAGGATCGGCTTGAGGCGAATGACAAATTGCATTCCTTTCTCGATAGACTTCCAACCCTAACTGGAGTGCTTTAACAATTGGAGCAGACACCGTAATTCATATTTTTCATGTTCAAAGGGAACCATGACAAGAGCTGCCTGACTCTATCGTAGTGTATTTAGTTTCCTAGGTCCTGAATTGGACTCAGTATAGAACCATGTGTACTTATCTATGCACAAAGCGGATATGTTTTGCCTGATTGTAGCGCAGGTTGGGCTTAAGGCTGTAGTATGTTTCATGACAGCGGATATGTTTGCCTGATTGTAGCCCAGGTTGGGCTTAAGGCTGTAGTATGTTTCATGACAGCGGATATGTTTTGCCTGATTGTAGCCCAGGTTGGGCTTAAGGCTGTAGTATGTTTCATGACAGGTGCTTCCCATAGTTTTTTTGCTTTTTGACTTTTTTGAACAACATGGGTCAGATGATGAAGTCAGATGATTATTATTGATTATCAAGACTGTTTGACTGAACTTGTAACAGTTTTATTTGTACTTGTGTCGACTGCGTGTTTCATGTATCAAGTCTTGCTTTATTTAAATGAGTGTGCGGATGGTGGAATAAAGCGGGTAATAACAGGTCAAGCAGGATTAAATCTGACTGTATTCAGTGTAAAAGGTCACATTGGTTTGGATGGGTCTGGACTGGGTGGTCCTTGTTGTCTATAAAATAAATAACTGTACAGCATATACTTCCTTTTCTGGTCCGATCATCATCCATCTCTTGTTTTTTTCTAATTTCCTCCATCTGTCTGGTCTTTGGCCCATTCTGTCCATCTCTGGCCTTTTTCTCATTCTGTCCACATCTCTCCTCTGTTTGGTCCATCCATCCCTCCCTCTCTTTCTACTTCCCTTTACAGCCCCCTCTCTGTTTCAATGTTCAGTCCCCATAAGAGGCTGCCTCACCCCTCTCCTCCCCCTCTTCCACATCTGGCTAGGCAGCTGTGGTTGGCTGGGGTTCAGTGAGGGTGGGAGGGTTTGGGTGAGTCGGGGTGATGGGTTGGGAGGGCTATCCATTGCAAAGCCCAGGACACCGTAAAAAATGGGTCAAGCTTTCTTAACACAAAAAAGCGAACTGCGGAAAAAGTAAAAACCAAATCTCCTCCATCTCTCTCAGCCTATCTATCAAAGTGTCTCCCTGTGCACTATTAAACTCAATTAAACATCCCAGTTGAGTAGAGCAGGGAGAGCGGGAAACAGAGAAGGAGAAAGGGAGGGAATGGGAGAGGGAAAAAGGAGCGGGAAGTAGAATGGGCAATGTTCTCGATATCTGATTTCCACATCGTAAATACATGGATCTATCTAACCAAGGGGCTCTTGAATTTAGAGTTGAGTGGATCAGAGAGAGGGGAGAGAAAGGAGAGCGGGACGGTATGATGTTGTTGCCAGTATCATGTGGAAGCTCTTTCCTCTTGGGTCGGATCGATGCCCATGCATTCCACATGGCACCAAGACTACTCTGACCGTGTCCCAGATCGCAACCGTTTCCTTTTATAGTGCACTTCGGGCCACGATGAAACATTACACATTGCACTACAGGGAATAGGGCGCAGTTTGGGGTGTGGACGTCCACATTAAGTCTGCTCATACTAGAGTCCTGTCAAGTCTCTTCCCTGCCAGGGCCGCCGTCAGTCTCTGTTTCCTAAACAGCACCTTATTCCCTACAGTGTAATACTTCTCAACAAAGCTCAACGGGCCCCGTTCGAAATGAGTGCACTATAGAAGAGTAGGGTGCCATTTGAGACACATGCGGTGACTCACCGTTACACGTGCGTCATTGTGTCCGTTCCAGGATGTCATCTGCGTTACCTTTATGCCACCCCCAAACCCCCCCGTCCCTGCTGTTTTTTGTTTCCCTTGACCCTGTTTGCCAGTTCCTCTCTGCTCCAGCTGAAGTGCATGACCTCCCAGGGCTCGCACAGGGACAGAGGCCTCTCTAACGGACGGCCCGGCCCGGTGCATGCATGCTGCACTCTCACGTGAGCCTCAACATATGGGAAGTAGCCGTGACTGAGGAAAAAGCTCCCCTTTCAAGATCTTGCGATTCCTTCTGACTTATTTTATAGCCAGTTTGACTGTCTGAGGAGCTAAACAAACACTCAACACGCACTAAGTGAGGAAGATGAGGTCGCAGTGAGAGAGAAAGAGTGAATGGAAGAAAGAGAATGAGAGAGACGGAATTAGGAAGAGAGAAGAAGACATAGGGCAATGCAGCGAGAGAGTAGGAAGTGAGAGCATGGAATGAGCCAGTAAGACGGAGGAGTGTGTGTGTATGTGTGTATGTGTGTTGGGTGGCTGGGGGCTTGGGAAGGTGAACCCGGACTCCTCTCTGTACAGGAAGCCCCTGATTAGTGCTAACGAGAAATGCAGGCCATATTAATGCAGCCACACACCTCTCCCACCTCCCTCATCCCTCCTGCCATCTGCAGCCGCTGCACTCTCCGCCAGACATCACAAACCCACTGTAAAGCCCTGAGATACGCCAGAGCACTGGAGGTTGGGGTCACACCTCTCTGTAGGATTACTGCCAACACAGGAACGTACCCCACAGGAACCGACACACACACACACACGCACACAAACATTTACACAACTACACGAACGGATCACTGAACAACACACACTCAAGTATGCACACCGCGGCGTCCTGACAGACACCCGATTTTAATTATTGTACTAAATCAACTGACTTCATTTGCATAAGGAACAATCATTGATTGGAGCTCCAAGATCAAAGAGCGAGAGGATGGTGGGATGGATAGATGGAAAAACGGGTCTGCTGGTGTGCACCCCATTATTAACTGTTCCCCCAGATGGACAGGCAGGCCAGGCAGGGCGTTCTCACATTCAGACATGGATACCCTGTCCCCTGTTCTCCCACCCACACATTAACATGTGTTTCACATTCAAAGAGGAGATGTGCGAACCAACCGTTCTCCAACACTGGCAGTCCTTTTTTTGCGGTCTTGAAAATGAACTTACACCGTTGCGTGTGTGAGAGAAAGACAATGCGCGTGCATGTGTGTATTGGCTGTAGGCCCCTGTGGGTAGGTCCTGTAAAGAAGGACGGATGAAGAGCAGACAGAACAGACAGAGAGAGAAGAAGACAGAGAAAGGAGTCAGAGCTACCTTTATTATTTGTCAAACTCAAAACGGTGTGTGTTCTATGTGTGTGTGTGTGTGTGTGTGTGTGTGTGTGTGTGTTTGTAGCGGGGGTCATTCTCTCTCTAGTTTACCCAGCTGGAAGACTGTAACAAGCCCCAGACAGAGTTGTGATGTCACCATGTCTCTCTCTCTCTCTCTCTCTCTCTCTCTCTGTCTCCTACCCTCTGTCATAACTCATCAACTCCCCTGCTTCCTGTCCCTGGTGTGTCCCGAGTGATGTCACAGGCCAGCTGGGGATGTCACGTCCACTCCCCCATGTCCCCTCTCTCTCAACCCGGCTTCAATCACTGGCGGCCCACAGAGACTGAGGATGGTGAAGGAAGCACGTACCACGCAGACAGGCAGAGGCAGACAGACCGATGGACGCAGGCACTTGACAAACAGGCAGATGTTTGCAAGAACACAAACAAACCCACACAACCGTGTAACTGCCCAAATAGTTTAAGACAGACGTCATGATTCTATAAGCATGCAGCATTAATATATTGATTAATATAAGTGAGGATGTAAATTAAAGCTGTATAAATAACATAGGTTGTATCAGACCACTGTAACACAATTTGGCCAGCTTACTGGTTAATTTAACTCACTGGTGTCACAATACAATCACTTCACTGGTTTATTATTCAATTACTTTATTTTGAAATGTATTTCAACAGTGTCACAATACAATTACTTTATTGGTTAATGTAATTCAGCAGTGTCACAATAGAATCACTTCATAGGTTAATGTAATTCTGCAGTGTCACAATACAACCACTTCATTGGTTAATGTAATTCAGCAGTGTCACAATAGAATCACTTCATAGGTTAATGTAATTCTGCAGTGTCACAATACAACCACTTCATTGGTTAATGTAATTCTGCAGTGTCACAATACAACCACTTCATTGGTTAATGTAAATCAGCAGTGTCACAATACAATCACTTCATTGGTTAATGTAATTCTGCAGTGTCACAGTACAACCACTTCATTGGTTAATGTAATTCATCAGTGTCACAATACAATCACTTCCTAGGTTAATGTAATTCTGCAGTGTCACAATACAACCACTTCATTGGTTAATTTAATTCTGCAGTGTCACAATACAACCACTTCATTGGTTAATGTAATTCAGCACTGTCACAATACAATCACTTCATAGGTTAATGTAGTTCATGAGTGTCAGAGCAGTTTACAAGAGAAAAAAAAAGAAATCTCACAAGTCCTAGGAGAAAAGCTAGCAAACAGTATCACATGACCATAAATGTGAAGCACCATTCGATACTGTCTTGAAAACGGTCTGGCTATTGGCAGGAAATGACTGACACATTTATAAGTGGACGGGGCCATAAAAAGCACTGAAGCACATTAAAACCCCTCTGGCTGCTGTTGTCTAATGACATATTTCTTAACTCTTGTTGGGTGGACAGGAAATCTGAAATGTCTATCATAAGTTTCTTGTACGTATGTGTGCAGAATATTGATTTGATATTCTGTAAACGTACTGTATACTCACAGCATGTAATTTGACTGGAGCGGTGGGTCTGACAGATCATTTAAACTCATTAAGGTTGAGTGGCAGTGACCTGCTACTCCCCCCTGGGAGGGTGCTTGACCTGTGGCCATACACTTAACATCACTCACAACTGCATTCTCATTCATTCATTAACACAATCACTGTTGAACATTCACTCAGTCACTCAAGTCAAAACACCAAAACATTTACATGGAAACAATATAAATATTATATAAAGCATTTCCCTATTCCCATACTATTTCATTACAAGACCCATTCATAAAAGTTATTTAAATTTTACATAATTCTCCTGAAAGACCCCATGGCACACATTCAGAGCTCTCATTGTTAGTTCAGATGCTAATGGGAGATTACTTGGAGCTTTGAGGTAAAATAAGTTGAGGTAAAATAAGTTGAGAGAATAAGAAAAAGGGAACAAGAGAAAGAAACAATTAGACAGAGACTGAAAGTCAGATAGCAGGCAGGAGGTAAAGAGCATGAGAACAGTGAGAGAGCGAGTCTCCCCCTCTCCCCTCCCCCCCTCTCTCCTTCTCCCCCTCTCTCCCTCTGCCCCTCACTCCCTCTCCCTGAACCCACCCTGTCCCCTGCTGGCCACTGTCCTCACCTAAATACACACACAGACACACACACAATTTCTCACACACCCACCCACCCACGCACTCTGCACAAACAATCTGTGAACTCTTACATTGGATATGTTTCATCAACACACACACACACACACACACACACACACAGCCAGCTTGTCCTTTTACAAACACACACATCCTTTCACTTTCTTTGATGAAGTAGGAAATGCACACATTAAACACATAAACACACAGTTGATCCAAATCCCTGTTACAACTTCATGATCTTCCTTTAGCCGGGACTGAGATATTAAGAACCTGAAATATCAAGTCCATCCTCCACTTTCTGTCTCACTCCCTCAGCCCCCTCTCTCTCTCCCCAACTCTCTCTCTACCCCTCTCTCTTTCCCGATACCCCCCTCTCTCTCCCTCTATCTCTCCCTCTCTCTATGGGATCAGGCCCTACCTGATTGTCTGCTTGTTTTCCCTGGCGGCTCACTGCTTCCGTTCCCAGGCTGGGAGGTAGGAGAGAGGAGGAGGTGGGAGGTTGTAGAAGAGAGGAGGTGGGAGTGAGTACGACGACACATACTTTCCACCCTCGGGCTGGCCCGGCGTGTTGAAGGGCTGGGAGCCAGAAGCAGAGCAGCGGCTCCTCCTGTCCACTCAGGTCCTGCACGACACTTGAACCCTGCAGCCACTGGCTCAGACCACAGCACACCACTGACCACTGGAGGAGAAGGGAAAGAGACAGACAGGGGAGCGAGGGGCGTATGTCATCACAGGTTGATGACGTCATCAAATGGAGAAACGGCAGGTACTTTAGGAAGGCCTGTCCTGGAGTCATTTTGACTCAAACATTCTACTAGTTTAATATATTACATATAGCATAAGCTTTTAGAAAATTCTATAATTTGGTTGTGTTTATGTTTATGATGTCTTGGTCATTAAAATATACAAAAGGTTTTGTTATTTGAAATAATACATTTTTCCTTCTGTAACAATGATTATTCTTGGACAAAGCGATTTTTTGATTCATAGCTCTTTAATGTTGAGACTTATTTGGCAATGCTAAGTGCTTTAGAAACCTAAAAACCTGCTCTTTCAGAAAATAATACAAATGTATTAACTGAATGTCACTCTCTGAGAGAATTTGATACATTCTTGTTTTGGTTACTCCGGAAGGTCCTGACCTCTTTAGACTCCTCATAACAACAATTGTATTCGTCATATCTAAATTCTTAATTTAGAAAGCGTAACACTACATTGTACAGTAATTTGCCTCTCCGTCCTTGACTTTTAAAGCACAAGGCCGCCCGTCCCAGCACTTCAGTAGCTCACATGGTCTAACAGTTGTATTTCCATAATAATATACTCCACAGGAAATTCCTCAACGCACGCCATACAAAAACCTCTTCATTCATGCAGATCACCTGACGTGTTGCTATAAGACATTGCGAATTCCAGACAGGGTCCAGTAGGGCTTACTAGTTGTTCCAGTGAAAGCACCTCTCAGGGTAAACATTGCTGCTGTGATTGGTATGAATGACCCTCATTAAGTGGTAATAGTTGTAATTACATGACCTCTAGTCCTGCCATCGGCAAAGAGCGGCACACTACAATCACAGTGTGAGTGGCAGTAACCACACAGTTTCCCTTAGCACTCCGTCTGCCATACGCTCACAGCAGCCTGCAAAACCTTTCTTGCACTCATGTGTAAACACATTTGAGACACTTTTTTTCTACAGTGAATTGCCGCAGGGGGTCTCTAACTCAATTTTTTGTTTATTTCTGCCTTTGCGGTGGATCCTTCTGGCATGGTGTTAGGAAGCCGTCCAAATGGCCCCCTTGTTCTCTACAATGAGTACTACATTTGACCAGGGCAAATAGAGTTAGGGTCAGAAGTAGTGTGCTAAAAAGGAAATAGGGTGCCCTTTGGAAGGCAGCCTCAGTTTGAAGTAGACATTGAGGTGAACCTTAACAATGGTGGTGTGTCTGTATGATGTAGGAGACTGACGTTCAATCAGTGATGTTTTATATGAACTGAGTGCTGCAGTAATCCACCCAGATCACATAATGGCAGTACCCATTTTCTCATTAAACACACTTTTATGTAGCCCAAGTAATCATCTACAGAGTGCTTGGGCTGCAGTGCATATACCACCAAGCTTAAAACCATCTGCACAGAGTAATAAAAACACATGGAAGGATCTGTGTGAGTAGCCATTGGGAGTTCTTTGACTTTGCCATGTTCTGGGTATGAACAAACGAATATCATCGAAAAAGCAGATTTGAATGTGCTGGATTTCACTTTGTCCTTGGATTTGTATTTAGTGGTGAGTTTGGAAGACAGCACTGGCATACTGTATTTAGCAGATGTTTAAAGGCATAACTAACTTGGGTAAAACAACAATCACAACAAACATTAATCAGGAATTATTCAATATTTCTTTGGACAACTATTGTTTTTGTAGTTCAAGGCAACATCAAAACAAGAATCAAAGAGCAAATAAATCCCTATCGAATTGAAATGAACCGACTGTCACAAAATTCAAATGAAAGTTTTATCAACACTGAATGTGAAATAAAGTGTTACTTGTAGATAAAGCTGACTCAGGTCTGAGATTAAATAACATTAAGATGTAATCTCAAGACAATCTGATTACCACCATTGACTCAGAGACAAGCTGGTATGAGTAAGGCTAATGATTAGCATTCACAGCATGTTACTGAGAAAATAGATAATGGTCAACCCTATCAACAGAAAACATGTGATATTTCCTAAATGCCATTACCCCTACTGGGAAATGCAGTGTTGCGCCCACATTCATGTTACCCAATACAGGACAACTTCCTGGCCTGAACATACTTCTTGTAACCTAGAGGGAGTGTAAAGGGGAGATATCTGTTTATCAGAAATGACGCTAACACAAGAAAGGTTTCTGTGGTTTCTGGATGATACTTGCAATGGAAATAAAAATGCTCTTCTGAGACACCACCCTACTCCAGACTACCATGATGGCCTCACTAGACCAGGAACTTCGATAGGTAACTTGGAAAAACCTCCTGCACCTAATCACGGCCAGTGTAACCGGGTTAATCCTGATTGAATTCCAGTGTAAACAGGAAACAAACCTCCTGCACCTAATCACGGCCAGTGTAACCGGGTTAATCCTGATTGAATTCCAGTGTAAACAGGAAACAAACCTCCTGCACCTAATCGGGCCAGTGTAACCGGGTTAATCCTGACTGAATTCCAGTGTAAACAGGGAACAAAACTCCTGCACCTAATCACGGCCAGTGTAACTGGCTTAACCCTGATTGAATTCCAGTGTGAACCGGGAAAAAAACCTCCTGCACCTAATCACGGCCAGTGTAACCAGGTTAATCCTGATTGAATTCCAGTGTAAACAGGAAAAAAACCTCCTGCACCTAATCATGGCCAGTGTAACCAGGTTAATCCTTATTGAATTCCAGTGTAAACAGGAAAAAAAACTCCTGTACCTAATCACGGCCAGTGTAACCGGGTTATTCCTGATTGAACCTCGTTACACTCCTCCAGTGCAAACAGAGTGCTGGTTGGTGGTGGCTCCTCCTCTGTGAGACAGCATCATCTCTACTAGGCATTCCAAACAGGAAGTAACAAGCCTCTCTGAGATTGTCTGTTTCCTATGTCTACAGCGACCTCCACGCAACCTGCTGACCCTGTGACTTCTCCCCGCTACCCCACACATGACACATCAGTAGAAGTGGTGGGCAGGAGTATGACAAACACACACATACAGGAACACAAAGCCAGACAAACACACACATACAGGAACACAAAGCCAGACAGACACACACATACAAGAACACAAAGCCAGACAAACACACACATACAGGAACACAAAGCCAGACAGACACACAGATGCAAGAACACAAAGCCAGACAGACACACAGATACAAGAACACAAAGCCAGACAAACACACAGATACAAGAACACAAAGCCAGACAAACACACAGATGCAGGAACACAAAGCCAGACAAATACACAGATACAAGAACACAAAGCCAGACAAACACGGGCTTTTCACAGGCTTTTCTGGGACTGCATTGCAATGATGATGCGAAGACATGCCAAATGACCCTAAATGAATATATCAATATTATTTATCTACAGATTTGCTTCAATTAACCCATGCTTCTCTAGGAGGACCTGAGTCCCTGGACCATGCCTGAGGACTACCTGGCTTGACAACTCGTAACCGACCCGGCCCACTGTCAGTGTTACTGCCCACCTGGCCATCCCTGTCCTTGTCCATCTGGTTCTGCAGCTGATCTGGACACGGCCCAGTCATTCGGCAGAATCCAGATTTTTTGCATTCACAGACCCGCTGGTCATATGAACACAGAAAAATATTAATGGGGCACAAAAAAGGTGATGTACTCTTGTCTTGGAGGGACGAGAATAGTGCTACATAGTCTGTGGGATCAATTTGAACAAATCAAACACAATGGGAAATCTTATGGTTATGTGGTAGCACTGTAGGTCTGAGTGTGTGTCAGCAATGTTTGTACAATTTTCGTGATGTAAACTAGGGGGGTGGGGGGTTGGAGGTTTGTGCTTTCTTTATGATACTCCTGTTCCTGTCGTCTTGTTCATTTCGTTTGCAACACAACAAAGCACACACCATCATCTGTACCATATCTGTTTATGTGTTCATTTAAACATTTTTTTTTTTTTTTAAATCATTCGAAAATTAAGGTTTCAAAAAACAGCCTGTAATCGAACCCATCAACGCTGATGCTGAAGATACTGAACTAGCCTAAAGAAGGACAGTTTTATATCACCCAAATGGCCCTGATCAAAAGTTTACATAACCTTGAATGTTTGGCCTTGTTACAGACACACCAGGTGACACACACAGGTGAAAATGGCAATTAAAGGTGAATTTCCCACATTTTCCCACCTTTTTTTCCCCACCTTGTGGCTTTTTAAATTGCAATTAGTGTCTGTGTATAAATAGTCAATGAGTTTGTTAGCTCTCACGTGGATGCAGTGAGCAGGCTAGATACTGAGCCATGGGGAGCAGAAAAGAACTGTCAAAAGACCTGCATAACAAGGTAATGGAACTTTATAAATAAGGAAAAGGATATAAAAAGATATCCAAAGCCTTGCAAATACCAGTTAGTATTGTTCAATCACTTATTAAGAAGTGAAAAATTCGGGGATCTCTTGATACCAAGCCAAGGTCAGGTAGACCAAGAAAGATTTCAGCCAAAACTGCCAGAAGAATTGTTCGGTATACAAAGAAAAACACACAGGTAACCCCAGGAGAAATACAGGCTGCTCTGGAAAAAGACGGTGGGGTTGTTTCAAGGAGCACAATATGATGATACTTCAACAAAAATGAGCTGCATGGTTGAGTTGCCAGAAAGAAGCCTTTACTGCGCCAATGCCAAAAAAAAGCCTGGTTACATGCCCGACAACACCTTGACATGCCTCACAGCTTCTGGCACACTGTAATTTGTAGTGACAAGACCAAAATAGAGCTTTATGGTCACAACCATAAGCGCTATGTTTGGAGAGGGGTCAACAAGGCCTATAGTGAACAGAATACCATCCCCACTGTTAAGCATGGTGGTGGCTCACTGATGTTTTGGGGGTGTGTGAGCTCTAAAGGCACAAGAAATATTGTGAAAATTGATGGCAAGATGAATGCAGCATGTTATCAGAAAATGGCCACCCCTCAGGGTGTCGCCTCTCTAGGCTTGTTCCTAGGTTCTGACCCAACTACTGAGTTTTTCCTAACCACTCAATTTTGTTAATTGTTCCTTGAGGACCCAGGCTGGGTATTTGTGGCACATTGTGAACATTGCTGTCATGGAAACAGCTTTATAAAAATAGATTTGATTGATTGAAATGTGAAAATACATCAGCAAGAGCTACATCATGAAGATGTAAGTACATCAGCAAAAGCTCTGTGGAACAGAGACAGAACAAGATAAAATTAGGGAGAAAAAAGAGAGACTGATCAGGAAGTGATTGTATCAATATTGCATCAAGAGTCTACATCTGACCGTCACAGAACTACAGTATATTCTTGACAGAATGTTAGTGAGCTAATTGGAGGAGGCTGGTGACATGTGGCACCATATGGTTTAAGTGTTCAATGAATAAAATGATCCAGCCATTAATGTGCCCCACTCATTGGATTTAAATTTCAACTAACCACCACTGAGGCTAAGAAACATAGATAGAACACACACCCACACTCTAAAATAACATTTTTATACAATATTTTTGGAATTCCTCAGTTTCTTCTATCAGGTATTCTAGTAAATAAAGTAGCATCTCTTTCTCTCAGTTGTTTTATGACTATAAACCCAATGAAAATCCAAGGTGATATTGTGTCAGTGTCACGTCGGGGCAGGGGGAGTAAGGAACCAGGCGCAGGCGGAATGCGGTCGGTCTTTGGCTTTAATTAAACAAATAGCAAGCACGACCAAACAACAAAAGAAAGGGCTAACTTCAGCAGCGAAACAACGGTACTCAATGGTTCTAACAAAACTTACATGTGCCAGCAACACACGCAACGACATCAAACATAACAACAACAATGATCCACACCTGCGGGGAGCAGAGGGGAAACATTTAAACACTTACAAATGATGTGATAGGGACCTGGTGTGCAAGGTTAACGACATGTGACACAGAACAAGTCCGGGATGTGTTCATGAGTGATGGGAACTGAGAGTGCACGGAACGGTGGCGCTGCTGCTCACCGTAACGTGACAGTCAGGGGGATGGATTTGACATTTTATGGTTCTGACAATTGGTGGTTGTATTGTTTGTTCTAATCTATCAAAGGAGAGTGATTAGAACAATCCCTTGGCACTTATTTTAATGAAGGCATGAAGAAGGGGCCTTTGTCATAAGATTAACATATTGTATCTTTACACAGTACCAGTAACGTGTTTGATTTGTAAGGCAACATATAACATTAGAATAAATGAATTAATCCAATAAGTAACAATAATTTATTGTGTTTTCCAAAAGGTAATTGATATCTTGTCCAAAAGAAATTTGAAGAAACTTGTTAAGCTGAAAGGTTAGTTCATTGAAGGTCAAAGACATACAAGTTCTTGCTCAGTTATAGTCATCACGGTTCGACCGTATAAAGAAGCCTGACTAGAATTGGCCTTGTACGACAAGATGCAGTGGGAAAGAAAAATGACTTGCAATCTCTTCTGCTTGTTGTGCTAATCACCCACACCTTGTGGTACTCTGGCATTTCAAGTGACCTCAGCTATATAGAAATAAATGGTCATCCATGACAGAAAATTTGGTGATCTTTAATTTGTAATTAAAAGTGAAACTACACTGAAATTCTACTAAAAAAAATCTTGAAAGTATTTGAAATCCAAAACAAATATTAAAACTAAAAACAGATTCAGAATCAGTGTTAATCACTAAGTACATTTAAATACTTAAAAAACTGGACTTGTAATACTGCTGATAGTTGGAGCTCAGTTGGAGCATGATGCAATGTCAAGGTTCTGGGTTTGTTCCCACTGGGGCCAATAGCTAAATACATTAAAAAATATGCCCAGACTACTGTGAGGAACACTGGATTAAAATATGCCCAGACTACTGTGAGGAATCCTGGATTAAAATATGCCCAGACTACTGTGAGGAATCCTGGATTAAAATATGCCCAGACTACTGTGAGGAATCCTGGATTAGATTTGTGATTTTAGATTTTCGTAAAATGGGCAGAGACTCTCCTGTCTTAGCTTCACGTTGAAGCTGGTTCTACCATTCAGATTTAAGTACAGAGAAGAGCTTTGACACAGCTGAGTAGAAAATGCCTTCCTGTAGGGTTGGGATGGCCAAGAGACCAGAAGTGTCAAAAAGAATGGCTTGGGTAGGGATGCATTGTTTAAGTATTACGTGAAGGTAGGAAGAGGCAGGTCCCCTCAGGGAAGGACTTAGATGTTGTAGTAGATGCAAGCTTGAACTGAAAATCAGTGGAGTGTTTGGAACTTGGTAAATTTGAACACCAGGTGGGCTGCTGCATTCTGGGGTTTGATGGCAACAGTCTAATATGCTTTAATGTACTGTATGGGTTATGGATCAAACTTTACAAGAACATTGTAGAATATCTGTCTGTGTTGCACAACAGATGGCAACGCCAAACACATTTGGTAATTTTACATTGGTTAACTGGGATAGTTCCTGTCCTTTGTGTTTGTTGTGTCAGCAAGGTAAAGTAATGCTAATGATTATTTGGGAGAGTGTTTTAGATATGTCTGCTGTTAGGATAAATAGTCATATCTCAAACAGATATTTGAGTTTGTTCTCGTTAAAGAGACCTCCCGACACGTTGCGTTGTAGTATTATGTTAGGAGTTTGTTTTCGTTAAAGAGACCTCCCGACACGTTGCGTTGTAGTATTATGTTAGGAGTTTGTTTTCGTTAAAGAGACCTCCCGACACGTGGCGTTGTAGTATTATTTTAGGAGTTTGTTTTCGTTAAAGATACCTCCCGACACGTTGCGTTGTAGTATTATTTTAGGAGTTTGTTTTCGTTAAAGAGACCTCCCGACACGTTGCGTTGTAGTATTATTTTAGGAGTTTGTTCTCGTTAAAGAGACCTCCCGACACGTTGCGTTGTAGTATTATTTTAGGAGTTTGTTCTCGTTGAAGAAACCTCCCGACACGTTGCGTTGTAGTATTATTTTAGGTGTTTGTTTTCATTAAAGAGACCTCCCGACATGTTGTATCGTTAAATGAGTTAGGAGTCTATCGTTAACGGACACTCCTGGCATACGTTCATGCTGTAGTGTGTTTTAGACACTAATGGTATAATTAGTAGATTTGTATACAATTTGGGAGGACATTGAATATTGCTGGTATTTAACTATGTTTTGTATTGTAACTTTATTACGTGATTGGGGAATAAATTGTATTATTTGAAATGTAGATTATGACAGCATTCTTCGTTTATCTTCATACTCAAGCCCATAGGGCTACTGATAATTACACACATATAATTAAGTCAAGGCGACCGGACTTGGCATCCCTGAGTCCTGGGTTTCTAAGCAGTCTGGCTAGGCCCAGGAACACAGGCCATTGACCTGTCATCCCTGAGTTCTGGGATTCGAATCATTCTGTGTAGCCCCAGGAACACATGCCATTATTAATGTATGGTTTGTGATAAACGACCTACACTTTATGGGTGCTTATGATAACTGATAGTAAGTACACACACATACGTAGGGCTCAGGAACACATTCCACTGACTTGTCATCCCTGAGGTCTGAGTCTCTGAACAGAATGGGTAGATGCAGGAACACATGCCAGGATTTGGAACAGTGCATTATTCTAGTGCAAGTTTGAATATTTCTGTGTGTAGCTAGGTGTGTGCCTGCACATGTTTGTACAGTTAGGTACGGAAATATTTGGACACTGACAGAATTTTGTAATTCTGGCTCTGTACGCCACCACAATGAATTTGAAATGAAAAAAAAGAAACGAGCTGCAATTGAAGTGCAGACTTTCAGCTTTAATTCAAGGGGTGGAACGAAAATATCGTATGAAACGTTTAGGAATTTCAACCATTTTCATACACAGTCCCCTTATTTCAGGGGCTCAAATGGAGTTGGACAAATTAACATGATCATAAATAAAATGTTCATTTTTAATAATTTGTTGAGAATCCTTTGCAGGCAATGACTGCTTGAAGTCTGGAATGCATGGACATCACCAAACGCTGGGTTTCCTCCTTTGTGATGCTTTGCCAGGCCTTTACTGCAGCTGTCTTGTTTGTTCGTGGGTCTTTCTGTCTTGTTTTGTCTTCAGCAAGGGAAATGCATGCTCGATCGCATTGAGATCAGGTGATTGACTCGGCCATTGCAGAATATTCCACTTCTTTGCCTCCTGGGATGCTTTCGCAGTATGTTTTGGATCATTGTCCAACTGTAAAGTGAAGTGCTGTCCAATCAAGTTCGTTGAATTTGGCTGAATCTGAGCAGACAATATATCCTTATACACTTTAGAATTAATCTGGCTGCTTCTGTCACATCATCAATAAACACTAGTAACCCAGTGCCATTGGAAGCAATGCATGTCCATGCCATCACACTGCCTCCACTGTGTTTTACAGATGATGTGGTAAGCTTCGGATCATGAACCGTTCCAAGCCTTCTCCATACTTTTTCTTCCCATCATTCTGGTACAGGTTGATCTTAGTTTCATCTGTCCAAAGAATTCTGTTCCAGAACTGGGTTGGCTTTTTTTAGATGTTTTTTGGCAAAGTCTAATCTGGCCTTTCTATTCTTGAGGCTTATTAATGGTTTACACCTTGTGGTGAACCCTCTGTGTTTGCTCTTGTGAAGTCTTCTCTTTATGGTAGACTTGGATAATGATATGCCTACCTCCTGGAGAGTATTCTTTACTTGGCTGGATGTTGTGAAGTGGATTTTCTTTACCATGGAAAGGATCCTACAATCATCCACCACTGTTGTCTTCCGTGGACGTCCAGGCCTTTTTGTGTTGCAGAGTTCACCAGTGTGTTCTTTTTTTCTCAGAATGTACCAAACTGTTGATTTGGCCACTCCTAATGTTCCTGCTATCTCTATGATGGATTTTCTTTTGCAGCCTAAGGATGGCCTGTTTCACTTGCATTGAGAACTCCTTTGACCACATGTTGTGGGTTCACAGCAACAGCTTCCAAATGTGAATGCCACACCTGGAATCAACTCCACACCTTTAACCTGCTTAACTGATGAAGAAAAAAGGAAGGAATAGTCCACACCATGAAACTGCTTTTGAGTCAATTGTCCAATTACTTTTGGTCCCTTGAAAAAGAGGGGCTACATATTAAAGAGCTGTAATTCCTAAACCCTTCCTCCAATTTGGATGTGAATACCCTCAAATTAAAGCTGAGAGGCTGCACTTTAAGCCCATATGGATAATTTAACTGCAGCTTGAATATATTTTGGTAAACAGCCAAAATAACAAAACTTGTGTCTGTGTCCAATTATTTCTGGACCTAACTGTATGTGTGTGCCTACTAATGCTATTCCATCTTTGGAACCTCATCACTGGGGTCACACACGGCGCACCAACTCACCGCATCTATATTCATCTTCAGAAAAAATCTGAATAAAAGAAAACTTTATTTCAGTCTTCAGTAAAGAAAATTCCTGATCAGTATTATTTATTTAGAGTTAACCATGTTGAAATTATACGCATGTGGTTTTGTGAGCCATCGCCTCTAATTAGCCTTAACGGCTCGTGAGCTAAGTGAGCATAATAAACTCCTATTTAATTTGGTTAATTAAAGTGTGCCTGCCAATTGACTGGAGATTGCAGCAAGGGTATAATTGGCATAAGAAGCCTCTCGCCGCAGTTATGCTGCACTGAAGTCTACTGTAACACAAAACAGACACTGCAGAGGAGAGGGAGATCTATTGGGAATATTTTAGTGTGTGTGTGTGTTTGTGTGTGTTAAAGTGTAGGGCTGAATTTCAGTCATGCTTCATCAGAATATGATAAATTAACATTGAGTGTTTTGAGGGATAGCCCTCATGTTTATTTGGTGCCAGTTGGGGTGTGTATGTGCGTGTGTGTGTATATGTGTGTACAGAACCAGTATTACTGACCGATTAACTGAAATGTGTTTTGTAATGTTAAATATCTTAATTCAATAGATACTGCAAATCAATTGGATTCTATTTCAGTCTGTTTGTTGTGAGCTTAACCAGCAGAGTAATGTAATAATTGATGGAAGAAACTGAACCAGCAGAGTAATGTAATAATTGATGGAACAAACTGAACCAGCAGAGTAATGCAATAATTGATGGAAAAAACTGAACCAGCTGAGTAATGTAATAATTGATGGAAGAAACTGAAAGGAAACAATGGGGGCCTTTAAGGAGTTGCAGACAGATTCATTATCAGGGAAATAATCTAGTTCAGAGCAAAACGCCTAGTAATAAACTACAATGATACAGTCATAACACAGAATGGGAGGAGGAGTGGCCTACACACGGCATCACAATGTCAAGAAGTGAGACAGTATAGCTCTGCAACACAGTTGTATTCTACCTGAAAGTATGCAAGAACCAAACTACAATAACAATTTAATCAGTAAGCTCTGCTGTAACGTTAAGCAGCTAGCCACTAGCTAACCAGCAGCAACTTGCTAACTATATACTCTATTAACCTGGTAAGTTGGCCGAGAACATGTTCTTATCTGCAACAACAACCAATGGGACCAATTAGGATTAACTGCCTTGCTCAGGAACAGAACAACAGTTTTTTCATCTTGCTGGCTCAGGGATTCAATCCAGCAATATTTTGGTAACCTGCTGCTCCAGATACATCTAGCCTAGTTAAAATGAGAAGGGGAGCACAGAGATAACATTATGTGGTTACTGGTTAGTGACTGCTAATGTGAGAATGAAAGAATTAAAAGGGTCTGAGGGAGTGACGTTTGTTGTGTGTCTTGTTTTTTAGGTCTTTGTAATTGTATATTTGCTTTCTTGTTTGTAATAAAACCTGAAGTGACTAATCACTCACTACTAATCACCGGCTTAAATATCACTTCTGAAACCACTAATGTTATAGAGGAAAACGCAAGGAGTGGTGAGCGACTTGGGGGGGGGGGCACAGGAAGGATGAGTGCACATGCAACACAGGATGAGAGATAAAAGAGAGAGATAGTGACATCAATTTGGTACCAGAGTTGGATCCCGTGCGCATACACACACACACACGCACATGCCCGCACGCAGGCACACACAAACACGCATGCAGGCACGCACACGCACGCACACACACGCACACGCACGCATGCACACACACGCACACATACGCATGCACACACACACACACACACACATGCAGACACACACACACATAAACACATGCACAGAGTGAGGTCCTAGTTATTCAGCTCCTGGGCTTTAGATAAGTTAATCAAAGCAGTATTTTGATCCTGTTCACTCAGTGATGAACAAGTCCAGTCAATGGAGTAGCGGCTGGGGGCAACACTGTCTGTTTGAAATGGAAATTAGCAATGCCGCTCAGTTCTAACAGCCACTAAAACACACAAGATAGCAAAAAAAATCCCCCTTTTCAGCCGAGTCTTACCCTGTGAAATTTGATCTGCTGCTGTCTTCAGTGATGTACTTGTTAATTTGTCATGGAAGCATACCATCTCTAATGAATCAGAGACTACAGTACTAAAAGGAGCTGTTCCAATTAAAATTCTAACACTTCTGACTGCCATGGTGCCCATACTGTAGATGTATGGTAGGCTACTTGAAGCATGTACTGTATGGATGGGTGGAGAGTTCTCCCCAGTGGAGCTCAATAAAAACACTGACTGCTGTTTGAGAAACATTCCTGTGTCTTTGAGGTGAGGCAGTAAGACATGATCTTCTGATCTTCCAAAGCCTTAAACGCGTGTGTGTGCATGTGTATGCGTGCGTGTGCGTGCATGTGCGTGTGTGTATGTGTGTGTGTGTGCGTGTGTGTGCGTGTTTGCAGGGCTCGGGGGATGTTCCTACATGTCCCCACTTTCTCCCTTCATGTGCAGTACTAAAACCTAAGTCTCTGTTCTATAAGTTCCCTTGCTGGAGCTGACAGTAATGGGTGCCCACCCATGTAGTGTGGAAGTGTGTGCCAGCCAGCCTCGCTCTGCGATGGGCCCAGCCACCCGGCCAGGCTGAAAATATCCCCTGTGATTTATACAGCCTCCTAAGGGTTTACAGAGATCCTCTTTATGACTAAACACAAGGAGGGGTTTGGACAAGGAGAGCAGAGAAGACTGATGGCTCACCAACAGCTAATGTCACACTCAGTGCCAACACAGAACACCATACAGCCCCACATACACACACTGAGCGCATACGCGCTGCTCAAATACCATACACGCACACACTGAGCACGCACACACTGCTCAAGTGCCATACACATGCTGTGCGCATACACACTGCTCAAGACTGATACATACACTGCTGAGTAAGAACATTTCCGGGGTCAGTAACACGGAGGGTAGTAACACGTGGGTCAGTACCACGGGGGCCAGTAACACGTGGGACAGTAACACATGGGGGGTAGTACCACAGGGGTCAGTAACATGGAGGGTAGTAACACAGGGGTCAGTAACACCAGGGCCAGTAACACGAGGGCCAGTAACACAGGGGTCAGTAGCACAGGGGTCAGTAACTTGGGGGTCAGTAACACCAGGGCCAGTAACACGAGGGCCAGTAACACAGGGGTCAGTAACACAGGGGTCAGTAACATGGGGGTCAGTAACATGGGGATCAGTAACACGGGGATCAGTAACACGGGAGCCAGTAACAAGGGGGTCAGTAACATGGAGGGTCAGTAAGACGGGGGTGAGTAACACGGGGGGCCAGTAACACAGAGCCAGTAACACAGAGGTCAGTAAAACAGGGGTCAGTAAAATGGGGGTCAGTAAAACAGGTCAGTAAAACGGGGGTCAGTAACACGGAGGTCAGTAAAACGGGAGTCAGTAAAA